>SJYA01001285.1:136205-238295 GCA_006410615.1 Neotragus moschatus
AGTAATGTCTCTGCTTTTCAATATGCTGTCTAGTTTGGTCATAGCTTTTCTTCCAAGGAGCAAGCATCTTTTAATTTCATGGCTGCAGTCACCATCTGCAGTGATTTTGGAGCCCAAAAAAATAAAAAGTCTGTCACTGTTTACATTGTTTCCCTATCTATTTGCCATGAAGTGATGGGATTGGATTCCATCATCTTTGTTTTCTGAATGTTGAGTTTTAAGCCAACTTTTTCACTTTCCTCTTTCACTTTCATCAAGAGGCTCTTTAGTTCCTCTTCACTTTCTGCCATAAAGGTGGTGTGATCTGCATATCTGAGTTATTTCAATACAATTCAGCCCAGAAACAGTAATACTAAGAAACCATTTTGTGCCAGACAATGTGTTAAATGTCTTTGTGGGGGCTGGAGTTGGGATAAAATAAGACATAATAATAAGATAAAATAAGACATAATTCTGGCTTGAAAAGACTAGAGCTAACGTTGGGAAGAAAGGCATCTGTGCAGCTAAAAGGGAAACAGAAAAAGAAGGAGCACAAGAGTGGAGGAGAAAGCAAGGCAAGAGAAAGTCACTGAGACTTTTCAAACCTGAATGTGAACACAAATCATCTAGAGATGTTATTAAAATAGAGATTCTGACTTTACGGATCTGGGTGGGATCTGAGAGTCTGCACGGCTAACAAGCTTCTAGAGAACGCTGATTTTGCTTGTCCATTCACAACACCCCATGCAGCAAGGGTATGAAAGAGTAGTACAACCCAACAGAACTTTCTGCAATGATATAATGTTCTAATCAGCATTACCCAGTATGGTAGCCACAAGGCACTGTGACCAGTGAGCCCTTGCAATATGCCAAGTATGACAGAGAAACTTCATTTTAAAATTATTTAATTTTAATAAATTTAAATAGTCATATGTCTAATAGCCAGCCTTGTGGAGAGAGCAGGTCTAGATTATGCAGTTAATTTAGGGCAAAACGCATGGTAGGCCTCAACTTTCTGCATACTTATGAAAATCAACTTTGTTCAGGATTTCTCAACCTGGCACTAATGACATTTTGGACTGGATAATGCTTTCTTGTCAAGATACTGTTCTTTCCATTGTATGATGTTTAGCAGCATCCTTGGCTTCGACCCACTAGATGACAGTGGTACCCATTCTAATCATGAAATTAACAACGTCTCCAGACTTTGTCCAACGTGGGGGAGGGCGAAGTCGGTGGTTGACTAAAGCTTTTACATAGAAAAGCACGTGAGATGAACAGTGAGCTCCTTAAGCACAACCTAGGTATCTGCATTAGTTTTCCACTGCCGCCATAACCAATTATCACAAACAAACTTTTTTAGATTTTTGACAAAGGAATGGGTCATTTTCAGATATGAAATAATTAGTGATTGTGTTAATTAAATCACATTGCTGTTCAAAAATTTAAAAACAAATCCTTGAATCTGTTCCTATAAACTGCTCTTAAGAGTAAAGGCCTGTATCTGCTTAGCTTTTTCTAAGAGGTGGGTGATGAAGAGTAAATAAAGCCAGATGGCATTTACACTTAAGGTTTCTTTCTCTTTTTGAGTTTGATGTACAAGATGTGACAAACTGTCTTTAAAAGCCCATTTTCCCAGGCTTGAGAAGTTAAGCTTGGTGAGGTTTACAAGGAGGAAGGTGTAGGGAGAAGTGGTGGCCCAAGGATAGAGTATTTGCTGACTCACTTTCCCACCACAAAGGGTGGCAAACTGAAATCAGGCTTTAACTCTTTTTTTTTGCACTTTCAAAGATACAAGCACTTCCATTCATTGAAGCCTATGGTGGTAACATGATTAGAGAAGTAGAAGAAGGAGCAGGGGAAGAAAGAGAAGGTAGACTGTGTTCTGGTTTTGTTTACAGGGAATTATGAGAGATAGAAATGTACCAGAATAGAGTATTTTCTGCTAAAATAAAGCCACTGACCAAATTCGTACTTTTGTATCATGGGCAGTCTGAAGGATTTCCCTCCCACAGAAGTCCATGAATAAGACTTCTGATCCAGACAAGATGGTACAAACAGCTTTCTCCCTGTACCTCTCAGCTAAGTATAAACACAAATCCGGGGAAAAAATACAAGAGACAACCAAAGAGAACTCTGAAATGCAGAAAAAGAAAGTGAACCAATTAGAGACCCCAGGGCTACATGGTCTCACAATCTCAGACCTAACAGAAGATTAGCCAAGCTCAAGACTTTCCAGATTCCCCACCAAAAGCAGCCCAGGTGGGCTCATTCCTCCTCCACTGACACCACCAGGCAAGCCTGCAGCACTGGCAAAAAGGGCTGAATCAGAATCACCCGACAGTAAGTGGCCAGGGAAAGCACTCTCCTTACTCACCAGACCTAAGACTCCCTTGGCCTAGTGAGGGATAGTGGGCACCAGGCACACCAGAAAAGGAGATTCTGACAGGAAAGAGCCCCACCTGGGAAGTGTTGTTCTTCCCTGCAACATGGGGGGGGGGGGAGGAGAGAGGAAAGGAGGACCATCCTGGCACAGCAAGAGCCAGGAAGTAGTTTGTTCTCATGCCAAAGAATTCTTCTCTCCACCCCAACCAGAGACACTGGGAGGTCATACCCAGAAAAACTCCTCCACCCCTCAAGTGGAACCATCAGGGACTCTGGGAATCTGAGCTGCCCCAAATAGCCCAAATCAACCAAAATAGCACCACAGAGTCCCTGAAAATGCTAAGCCTAAATGAGATGACTGACTGATAAAAGAAAAAATTAAAACAGGACCTTGAGTCTCCAAATATAATAGCTAAAATGTCCTAGTTTACAACAGAAAATCATCTATCACATCAAAAATCCAGAAAACCACTACCTGACTGAGAAAAGAATCAGCTGATGCTAACACTGAGCTGGATCATATATTAAATTATCGATAAGAATTTTAAAGCCGCCATCATAAAAACACTTCAACACACAACTGCAAATTCTTTAGAACAAGTAAGTATCTCAGCAAAGAGCTAGAAGTTTTTAAAAAATAACCAAGTGGAAGTTTGAAATTAAAATATGCAATAACAAGAATAAAGAGTGGGTTAAACAGTAGAAAGCAGATGACAGATATCAATTCATCTGAAGACAGATCAACAGAATCTACTCAATCTGCATAAGAGGAATAAAATAGACTTAAACAAAAGAAGAAATCCACAGTGGTAGGGACCAGGGTGATAACAAGAGATTCAACATTTATATGCATCATCAAAGCCCCAGAGGACATGAAAACGGAAGCAAACTTAAAAGAATATTAGAAGAAACAATGGTTCAAAATGTCCAAATCTGGCATATATATATGCATACATACACACCCTGTATATATAAGCCTACAGATTCAAGAAACAATATGAAACTCAAAGAAGATAAATACAAAGAAGTCCACCTTAAGATATCTCATAATCAAATTTTGAGAAATGAAGCAAAAAAAAAAAAAATCTTGACAGCATTCAGAGAGAAATGACACATTACCCATAGGGAACATCAGTTCAAATAAGAGCAAATTTCCCATCTAAAACCGTGACAGCCAGAAGTAAGTGGTACATTTTTGAAGTGTTGGGGAGAGGGAAAAAAGAAATGGTCATCTTCAAATTCTATATCCAGCAAAAGCATTCTTCAAGAATGTAAGGAAAACAAAGACATACTCGAATGAAGGAAAAATAAAAGGATTTGTTGCTAGCAGAACTACCTTTAAAAAACAGCTGAAAAAAGTTTTTCAAAAGAAAGAAATGGTAAAAGAAAGAATCTTGGCACATCAGGAAAAATAGGAAAAACAACAAAAGGAACAGAAATACGGGTATGTAAAATAGACAATTCTCCTCAAGGGTTTTATAAAACAGGTCACTGAAACAAACACTAAATAATCATCTGATTCTCAAGTGGGAAAAGTAAAGGGATTTAAATGGAAATAAAATAAGGCTTCCACACTTCAAAGTGGTAAAATACTGATATTAGTAGATGATGGTATGTATTTATATGNAATACGGGTATGTAAAATAGACAATTCTCCTCAAGGGTTTTATAAAACAGGTCACTGAAACAAACACTAAATAATCATCTGATTCTCAAGTGGGAAAAGTAAAGGGATTTAAATGGAAATAAAATAAGGCTTCCACACTTCAAAGTGGTAAAATACTGATATTAGTAGATGATGGTATGTATTTATATGTATACTCATATGTATAGGTATGTATATGTATATGTATACATATGTATACTCATATGTATATAATGAAATACTCAGAGCAACCATTAAGAAAACAATACAAAGAGATATTCAAAAACACTGTAAGTCAAGATGCAATCCTAAAAGTCCTGAATGCCTACTTGGGAGTTTGCATATTAGATGGCTACATGTATACAAAAGCATAGTCATTCAGGGAAAAGTTTTCTGGACTGAGACCTTCCTCACTGTGGGATGGATCTAGAACAGAGTAAGATCTGAATCTACCTGGAAATGTACATCACCAGAACTTACTGGGCCTAGCTTTTCATATCTTTGGAATAGAAAGGGTGCGAGATATAGGTCTGTAAGACAACTTGGGCCTTTTTCAGGGTTAACTGTGTGATTATTCTATAAATTATGGGTTCCCATTCTTCTCACCCACCCTATGAATCATATTCCTTATAACTCAGATGTCTCTAAAAGTGCCCTGAAAACTATGAGAAAATCTACAATCAAAAAGACATTTATTGGTACGCATACTCAAGCTTCTCAGATTCCAGTAGAGAGAAGTAAGAGAAGGAAAACACTCAAATGTAACATACACCCATTGGAGCATGGACCATTTTCACTTAGAGGA
Organism: Neotragus moschatus; assembly: GCA_006410615.1. Taxonomy (NCBI): domain Eukaryota; kingdom Metazoa; phylum Chordata; class Mammalia; order Artiodactyla; family Bovidae; genus Neotragus; species Neotragus moschatus. The sequence continues at coordinate 141,020 of SJYA01001285.1, forward strand.
ATTATTCATTCTTTTTCCACCATTGGTAGGAAATGAAAGTAAGTAGAGTATTTATTCCTGTTCACTTTGCATTCCTCTTAGATCAACCTATATCTAATCTCTGAAACTAAAGGGATTACAGGAAAACTGGCTGATTCCCATCACAGTACCCCAACTGCATGCTTTCACTTCTTCCTCAGCTGGCCATGCTACCGTAATCCATGTCTGCATCAGTGGTTCCAAAAATAATTTACCTTTGGGAAGTGCTAGTCATTTATGGATGGTTTGGTACATTGGACAATAATACAGTGTTTTATAAACAAGTATAAACATCTTAACTTTATCATAAAGCTTAAAACTTTTGTTTTCTTATCAGTAATGTGTAAAGATTAAAAAGACTCTAAGTAAGAAATTCCCTGGTGGTCCAGTGGTTAGGACTCTGTGTTTTCATGGCCCACGTCTTGAGTTCAATCCCTGGTCAGGAAACTAAGATCCTGCAAGTCACACAGTAAAGCAAAAAAAAAAAAAAAAGAAAAACAACTATAAACTTCTGTCAATCGCTTATGTTTTGTGACCAGATAAACAGAATTAGATGGAATCACTCAACATGGCAATCCAGCTTTGTGGTTAAGAGCTCGGGCTTTGATGTCAGATGTACCTGGACTAGAAAACACCCTGGTCTGTGTTCTTGCTGGCTCAGTGTCCTAGTTTAATATCCTGGGTCTCAGGTTATTTTTTCGTAAAAAAGATATGATAGTATCTACTGCACAGGACTGCTGTAGGCTACACACATCAAGTGCTTGGCATATACTAAGCATTATACTATAGCAACTTTGTTGTCAGAGGCACACGTAATTTTGTAAACAAAGTGAAGTATTTTAAAAGGTCAGATAAGTAAGGGTTATGGCACAAAATTACAAGTCCTTAGAGATGTTACCTCTGAAGCCAAACTTCTCCTGTGTTAACATTTGAGACCCTGAGATTGTTTACCACCTGACTACAATGCTGGACTACTTCCTATATTAGGATAAAGACCCTCTTGATGAAAGCAAAAGAGGAGAGTGAAAAAGTTGGCTTAAAGCTCAACATTCAGAAAACTAAGATCATGGCATCTGGTCCCATCACTTCATGACAAATAGATGGGGACAGAGGAAACAGTGGCAGACTTTATTTTGCTGGGCTCCAAAATCATTGCAGATGGTGACTGCAGCCATGAAATTAAAAGAAGCTTATTCCTTGGAAGGAAAGTTATGACCAACCTAGATAGCATATTAAAAAACAGAGACATCATTTTGTCAACAAAGGTCCATCTAGTCAAGGCTATGGTTTATCCAGTGGTCATGTATGGATGTAAGCATTGGACTATAAAGAAAGCTGAGCACCAACGAATTGATGCTTTTGAACTGCGGTGTTGGAGAAGACTCTTGAGAGTCCCTTGGACTGCAAGGAGATCCAACCAGTCCATCCTAAAGGAGATCAGTCCTGGTGTTCATTGGAAGGACTGATGTTGAAGCTGAAACTCCAATACTTTGGCCACCTCATGTGAAGAGTTGACTCATTGGAAAAGACTCTGATGCTGGGAAGGATTAGGGGCAGGAGGAGAAGGGGACGACAGAGGATGAGATGGTTGGATGGCATCACCAACTTGATGGACATGGATTTGGGTGGTCTCCGGGACCTGGTGAGGGACAGGGAGGCCTGGCATGCTGCGGTTCAAGGGGTCACAGAGTCAGACACGAGTGAGCGACTGAACTGAATTCCTTTCATACCTGGTGTAACATACTGGTAGAATAGAGTAAAATTCTTCTTCATTTGTATAAGACAACTACTGGTGGTTTCTTAAAAAAAAAGCTTATTTTAATCCAGGTGTTTTTTCTTTGAGAAAAACTAAGTATCAAGACATGCGTTCATTAGAAACAGCACCTTCATAATTTCAGCCTGTACTAGAAACGTAAGCTTATCTTCTCTTTTTAACACTAACCCAATAGATGCCAAATGGTCACCTCAAGAAATGATCTAATAAAAGCATAAATTCCAATCATTCTGTGGGAGAATTTTTTTCATATTTAAATATTTTCCTTGGATTTGACTCTCATAACCATTAGGGTTGCTAACCAGTTATCAAAGTATTTTAAAAACAGCTAGTTTTCTTCAAGGCCTCTTCTAGGATAAGACTTTTTAAATTAAAATGATTTCTATGTAAAAAATATAAACGCACTTAGCAAATATAAAATATATGGACATATCATACAAAATACAAGTAAGATCCAAGCTTCTATAGTGATCATATCAGCTTAACAAAGAGGAGAAAAGGATAACACTGTATGAGAAGAGGTCAAGCCTTATTTAAGAATTTGATAGCAATAATGTCACGGACAATCAATATTCTTGATAAAGTACTGACTAGGGAATAGCATCACAGAGCCATCGAGGGAGGGGTAGGAAGAAGCTAAGACTAACAGACATGCGTGGAAGACAATCTAGATTCCTTAGAGATCTGGCAGGCTTTTGAGGAACAGATAGCCTCCAGTCCCCTTAGCACTGTAAAAAGGTAGGGGGCGCTTCCCAGGTGGTGCTAGTGGTAAAGAACCCTCCTGCCAATGTCAGAGACATAAGAGATGTGGGTTCAATCCCTGGGTTAGGAGGATCCCCTGGAGGAGGGAATGGCAACCCATTCAGTATTCTTGCCTGGAGAATCCCTATGGACAGAGGAGCCTGGCGGGCCACAGTTCATAGGGTCACAAACAGTCACACATGACTGAAGCAACTTGGCACAAAGGTTCCAGGCCTCCAGGGGAACAGCTCTTTGGTGAAAGAGAAGGCAGAGATAGACGTATACAGATAACGAAAGAACCATACATGAAAATAAACAGGTTACCCATAAAGCAAGAATAAGCATATCGACCTCAGTTCAGTTCAGTTAAGTCGCTCAGTCATGTCCGACTCTTTGCAACCCCATGAATCGCAGCTGCTAGGCCTCCCTTCCATCACTATCTCTCGGAGTTTACTCAAACTCACATCTGTCGAGTCAGTGATGCCATCCAGCCATCTCATCCTCGGTCGTCCCCTTCTCCTCCTGCCCACAATCCCTCCCAGCATCAGAGTTTTTTCCAATGAGTCAACTCTTCGCATGCGGTGGCCAAAGTATTGGAGTTTCAGCTTTAGCATCATTCCTTCCAAAGAAATCCCAGGGCTGATCTCCTTCAGAATGGACTGGTTGGATCTCCTTGAAGTCCAAGGGACTCTCAAGAGTCTTCTCCAACACCACAGTTCAAAAGCCATCAATTGTTTGGCGCTCAGCCTTCTTCACAGTCCAACTCTCACATCCATACGTGACCACTGGAAAAACCAGAGCCTTGACTAGATGGACCTTTGTTGGCAAAGTAATGTCTCTGCTTTTGAATATACTGTCTAGGTTGGTCATAACTTTTCGTTCAAGGAATAAGCGTCTTTTAATTTCATGGCTGCAGTCGCCATCTGCAGTGATTTTGGAGCCCCCCAAAATAAAGTCTGACATTGTTTCCACTGTTTCCACTGTTTCCCCATCTATTTCCCATGAAGTGATGGGACTGGATGCCATGATCTTCATTTTCTGAATGCTGATCAGAAATGATTGACCTCGGACTCTTCTAAATCAGAAGAGTCTTCTAAATCTACCTTGACCCATTAATTCTATATTTTTCCCATCATTTATGTGTCAGGACAACAGAAAGATGCTCTCAGATAAAAGATACGTTACTGTCTGTGTGATGGGACTATGTGGGTGACTATTAATAATTTTTTTCTTTTTTAATATTTCCCAATTTATATGTGTTGATCATATACTATGATAGAAGAAAAATAAACATCATTAATAAAAAAAACTTAGCCATGAAAGCAGAATAAGAAACAAGAATCATAGAGGATAGAAAGATGGCTTGCTATGCGAAGAATATTTGAATTGTCTGATTTATATCAGTTTAATCATCCCAAAGTTTTCTATCAAAAAAGAAAGATATCCTTAAAACACACACACACACACAACACATGTTCACATACCCCTTTTCTGATTTCAGATTTCAGAATGAATTCATTTAAAAATTATAGTAGAAAAAGTTTAAGCTCTTTCCCAATCCAAATAGGTCAGCCTCTCATCTACTGCTCTTTATCTGTTCTTAGGAAACAACTAATTGCTATTTTTCTTATTTTCTTTTTTCCCCTTAAGCTTATTTTAAGAACATTTTCCACCTAAATTAGTAATTAAAATACTATTAATTATAATGATTTTATTTAAATATTTAGAAATACTTAGCTATTTTTAAATATTTTTATTTTTTTCTATTTTAAAATTGTTTAGACATTTAAAATAATTTTGCAATGATCTTTTTGGGCTCCAAAATCACTGCAGATGGTGACTGCAGCCATGAAATTAAAAGACGCTTACTCCTTGGAAGAAAAGTTATGACCAACCTAGATAGCATACTAAAAAGCAGAGATATTACTTTGCCAACAAAGGTCTGTCTAGTCAAGGCTATAGTTTTTCCAGTGGTCATGTACAGATGTGAGAGTTGGACTGTGAAGAAGGCTGAGCGCCGAAGAATTGATGGCTTTTGAACTGTGATGCTGGAGAAGACTCTTGAGAGTCCCTTGGACTGCAAGGAGATCCAACCAGTCCATTCTGAAGGAGATTGGCCCTGGGATTTCTTTGGAAGGAATGATGTTGAAGATGAAACTCCAATACTTTGGCCACCACATGTGAAGTGTTGACTCATTGGAAAAGACCCTGATGCTGGGAGGGATTAGGTGCAGGAGGAGAAGGGGATGACAGAGGATAAGATGGCTGAATGACATCACCGACTCTATGGACATGAGTTTGGGTAAACTCCGGGAGTTGGGATGGACAGGGAGGCCTGGCGTGCTGCGATTCATGGGGTTGCAAAGAGTCGGACATGACTGAGCAACTGAACTGAACTGAACTGATTAGCACTTAATAAAACATTCATAAGTCATTATTTAGATGGGTATTTTTACTAGTAAAATACCTTAAATATAACAGTTTATTTGTAATGATTAAAATATTAAAATTGGACACCTTTGTAAATGAATGCCTGATCACATAATATCTTTACAAGAAATTCAGAGAAAAAATGTAAAATAAAATAATAATCTAAGAGGATAAACACATTTTAGTAACTGCATTGAATAAAACATTCCCAACTCTAAGAGAGAAATTCATTAGGTAGTGGTGTTAACTATATGCCGTAAAGAAATGCCTTTTCCTCTGTGGACGAGAAGCTCCCTCACATGTGCACAACTGTCCAGGAAGCCTTCTGAAATTTAAACCCAGCTCCACAGGGTGCTGAGAAGCCCACGGTGCAGGCAAAACCCTTGCTGGAGGAAAGGACAGGCATATCCAGCAACCCTTCAGCACAGCTGGTATGCACCATGCACAGGGAAAGCTCAATGGAATTTTTAGTTTCCATTTCAGAAGGGACAAGGGAACTAGACTAGACACCAGAGTGGTAAAGATCGGTATGATCTGACCTCTTTTGTACCTTCTCCATATTCCTATTACCTTCTGCTTCTCAGCTGAGACTGGAATTCAACACTTAATAATATACAAAAGTTCTAGATGTTTATATAAGGGTCACAAGACTCTTCACAGTTCCATGGACTGCCAGGAGATCAAACTAGTCAATCCTAAAGGAAATCAACTCTGAATATTCACTGGAAGAACCCATGCTGAAGCTCCAATCCTTTGGCCACCTGATGCGAAGAGGTGACTGACTGGCAAGGTCACTGATGCTGGGAAAAATTGAGGGCAAAAGGAGAAGGGGGTGGCAGAGGATGAGATGGGCAGATAGCATCACTGACTCAATGGAAATGAGTTTGAGCAAACTCTGGGAGACAGTGGAAGACAGAAGAGCCTGGTGTACCAGAGTCCATGGGTAGGCAAAGAATCAGACACAACTTAGCAACCTAACAACAACAATAACAATAAGGGTCAGCCAGAAAGCAGAGTGGCCAGGGAAGATACTATCTCAGACTAAAATAAACCTCAGAGCAGAAAACCCCAAGTGAGACAGGAAGTGGATGGACAGATACAAAACCATCTGGGTCACTGAGGACTGGGTAAGGAGAAAAGCAAGCACAAAGGCCATGCAGAAACAAAACAGCTAAATCACAGGTTTTCAATCCTTCATAGCAGAAAATGGAAAGAAAAACAGAGTGTCTTTCCAAACACACCCAGTTTCGACCACCCATAAGGCCAGATCTCTTTGCTCTGACCCTCTGCCTCTGTAGAACTTTGTATCAAAATACCTTGGAACTTGGGAGGATGGACACTGCCAAGAATCTCCCTCCCTCAAAACCAATTCTGACCTCTTCACAGACGCAAATGTCTGATCCAAGACCCAGAGATGGAATATAAAACTTTGAAAAAGGAAAACCCTTGTCTTTTAATGACTGTTTATAAAAAAAAAGAGAGAGAGAGAATTAATAGAGGTTAAACACTTTTTTGCTGACTAAAGAGTTCTCATTTAATTGTTTTTACTCCTAAAAGCAAAGAGAGAAGAGGCAAGATCAAACACGCTTCTCCAATAAAACCTGTTTTAAGATGTTCATCCTTCAGACTGCACTGAAATGCTGTTAATGAAGTTACTGTTTGGATATTCACATTTTCACCAACCACAGAAACTGGCAATGTCTAAATCTGGACTATTACAATATAACCCTATGTCTCCTGCTGAAGACAACGTCTCAAACATCACCTTTTTCATTACTCAGGAAATGCGCCCAGAAGAAAGGATTAGAGATTGCATTCCAAATGTCACCAGGACACTGCCCTTTTCTTGTCAACCTGCAGATGAAACTGGCCCCTTTTACTTCACAAGGCTCTTGGTAATCTTGCCTCTCTTGGAATGCCCCAACTAATGAAAAGTTTGAGCTCAACTGGGCTAAGCAACTGGTCAACCTTATGAAGGTCAGACTCCCAGCCACAGGAAGGACTGGCACAGGAACAAGAACTCTATGGCAAGAATGTTTTACATTTACTCTTCAACACATTGTATTTAGTTGGATCAGTTGTCTTATTTCCAATGAAGAACTTAAAAGTTGAATTCAACTGACTTGTCAAGCTACCATTCCAACTGAAATCTGTGTTCAAATCCACATATACTATTATATTCCCAGACCCAGTAATTCGCCTGGCACACAACAGGTACTATCAATCTATTTGCCTGCCTACCTACCTACCTTTATGGAAATAAAGTGTTGAACTGATTCCAAGGCAGTTTTCTACCAGTCCATGCCACATGGAACTACAGACTTTTAGAGCAGTCATTATATTAGGTGGAGAAGGGAATGGCAATCCACTCCAGTATTCTCGCCTGGAAAACCCCACGGACAGAGGGACAGCTAAAAATCCCATTTTTAGCTTTCTTACAATAATATTAGCTTCATATTACAAACCCATGTAATAACCAGACTAGGTCAGCAGAGTATGATACCCTCAAGAAACAATTGTCAATTTTGGATGAAACAAAGCAAGTGAAGGGAACTGAGTCTGAGGAACAGGTTGCAAAGTGATTTTTGGAAGGATGAGATTATTAGGGTAAGAGATTTAGCTTTCCCTCTTAGGCCATGGGGGTGACCCATGTGTGTTACTGATTAGGAAGATCTAAGCACCTACCTGCAGGAAGTACAGGAAGAGTGAGATGTGGAAAGTGGAGAGAATGGGTAAGAAGTTCAGTTGGGTACCTGTTACATTTTTCCACAGAAAGGCTGTTATTGGATTGCATTAATGGGACCTGTCCAAGCTTGACCAAGTATCACTGTCCTTTACCTCTGGCAGGAGATGAGAAACAAAAAGTTTTCCACTGCTTTCTTCCCCCTAGGTTCCTGCCCACAAAGGATGCCATCATCTTAAAAGTTACCTCTTCCTGGGGGAAAGCAAGCTCCACACCAAGAATTTACAAACTCCCACTGGATTCTAAACATACTTCTCCTTCTCTTCTTATGTAGCTGCCTAACTTTTAAACTGCTTTGAGTATGTAAATGTCTTTAATAAACACATTTCTACCAAACATCTAGAAGAATCCTGGCTCAGAGAATAACTCATGACCATCTTCCTTTGCAGATGAGAGGCCAAAATGGATACTCCGATAATTACATGGAAGATGTCTGACACAGTATGGATACAAAAGTCTTCTCTCTTTCCACTTCTTTCCTCATTAAATATGCAAAAAGAAGCTTGCTTTATTTTGCTTGCTGAGATGCTACTTCTGGCTTTCACTTCTCCTTCAAATAGGTCATTTCACCTCTTCAGCTCCGTCCTTGCTCATCCTTAAAAATGGAATCTGTCCTTGGTTCTAATAACCACCTGGCTTGCATAGGAACTTGGGTGAAACAGATTTCACAAGTTAAAAATAAAAGTCTGAATTCAGAGACAGTAATGAGGATGCGTGTCACGTGTTTAACACAGACACTGTCCTCAAGGATACTTTAGTCTGTCCTTAAACTCTGTGTAAATGTACTCTTGAACTACTACGTTCAGCATTTTATAGCTCTTCTTCACGTTTCATTAAAAAAAATATTATTGCTATTTTGCGATCACAAGAGTCCTATACAACGTAGAAACCTTGAAAATGAAATATACCACACAATTTATAATTCCATCTTTGAGATCAAACCTGCGAGCAGCCCATGAACATCTATGTTCATGCATACATATACATACAACCACTATGTATCTTTATGCACATTTTTCTCCTCAGAATAAATTCCTAGAAGTACAAAGACACAAAAGGATACAAATCATTTAAAATCTTGAGATGAAGCTTTTAGCTTATTTTCTGTACCTCCTATCATGGACAATGAAACAGTCACTGACTTTCCTAAGAAGAGAAATTGAACAGGTTGGCCTTCTTTTAGGTCTTCCTGTTTACCTTCCAAGTATCAGTCGACATAATCATTTCATAAATTATCAAACCATGGTAACAACATGAACAACCAAAGTAACGCAAAATCAAACAGGTAAGTTTAGAATGAAATAATTCCATGATAAAACATTAGGCAGACTTTAAACATTAAAGGCAGCTGTATGAAGTATGACATCAATTATATAACACAACTGTATCTACTTACATGCATGGTCACACACACACGCTAATGCTGAAGGCATCTGCCATGTGCCCTGTACTGTCCTAAGCTCTTCACGTGCGCCTTCTCATGTAGTTCTTTCAGTAACCTCAGGAGACAGACATTCCTCCTGTGTCTATCTTACAAATGAGAAACTGAGGTTCCGAGAGCTCAAGAAGCTCTTGTGGGCCACGTAACAGAGAAATCATCAATGGAGTTGGGATATGAGTCCAGGTCTGAATCCCTCCAGAAGCCTTTGATCTGAGCCACAAGACCACGCTGCAATAGGAAAACACACCGGATGGAAATACATCCAAATGGTGGTGGTCAAAAGCAGGGTGGCTTTTTATTCTTATTTAAATGTTCGTCCTTTACGAAACATTGCCATTAAATATGATTCACTTTGCTGCTGCTGCTGCTGCTGCTAAGTCGCTTCAGTGCTAGGCAGGCGTAAATCAGTGAAGAGGAAATAACGCTCACATACAGCCCCTGTGAGTCAGGGCCATCATTACTGATGATCCAGGACATCACTATTATCATGATCCTTTGCTTGACAACATGGTCCTTCTCCTCCTCTCCTTGCAATTGAGGTGGTACGGTCTTCTAAGGAGGCAGGTATTTCTTCAGGCTCCACAGGTTTTCTCTAAAGAATATTAATTACCACCCCCTACTTCCCAGCCCTGCCAAAAAATCCTCTAAGTTCACAGATATTCTATACTTAACTCGGAATGTAAAAATAACAGTAGTCCAGATGTTATCAGGAAATATCATTTGGAAACTAGATACTTGAAAAGAAAGAACTATAATATAATATGCATGATGAACTCATTCTTCTAAATTAGGTAAAATACAGATTCTTAAAGGCTACTGAGAGAAGACAAAGCATAATTTTGAGTGCTGGGCATATTCATCTTTTATGCTGTAGCACCTCTAATAGTTGGAGAAACAAACAGCTTTTCAAAACATACTCCAAGGTATGGAAAATAAAATTTTCTTCAAACTTTGAGGAACAGGACACTAAGTTTTTAAGACTAAGGAACACTCTAACAAACCTCACTCTAGACTGAACCAACCAATACATTAGTAAATCAAGCCCAGAAATGCCTTCATTGCACTGCACTCTGGAAGCAGACTCCCAGCCTTCTTTAAGGACTATTACAAAAACGTTCTCATGGGATGTGCTCCTGCACGTGAACTGCCCAGTACCTCACACCACGACCTACGCATTCATCACCGACTGCTGCTGCTGCTAAGTCGCTTCAGTCGTGTCCGACTCTGTGCAACTCCCCCCACAGACGGCAGCCCACCAGGCTCCCCCGTCCCTGGGATTCTCCAGGCAAGAACACTGGAGTGGGTTGCCATTTCCTTCTCCAATGCATGAAAGTGAAAAGTGAAAGTGAAGTCGCTCAGTCGTGCCCAACTCTTAGCGACCCCATGGACTGCAGCCCACCAGGCTCCTCCGTCCATGGGATTTTCCAGGCAAGAATGCTGGAGTGGGGTGCCATTGCCTTCTCTGCCATCACCGACTAAGAAGACCCATAAGAGAAACTTCCCTCTGGGCTCAGTATTCACAAGTGCTATTTCTCCCGATATCTTATAGTCACAAAATCATCAATCTAATTGTGTTTACATCTGCATTAACTGCTAGAAAGTATATCCTTACATGGCACTTTCCCACATTTATTTTTCCCTTTTTCTTCTTTTTTCTTGCTTATTTTTAACTTTGTCCTCTGAACTGTATACATCTTTTTAAGCTGACTTAAATCCTTTTTTTTTTATACAAGGTTAAATATAAACAAACACAGGCAGACACGCTGCACACATCTGTAAGACTAGTTATGTCTTACTTCATACTCCCATTTAGACATAAAAATCACGCAACATGAATGGTATCAGCATGTCTCCTACAAACCAAACTGGAGCAAAAATTTTCACTTCTATTCTAGCAGTGAAGTCCAGTCTAAATTCTGTCCTAGGCCATTCAGCAGACACTCAGATGACAACTGACCCCAACACAGTTGCTGGCTTATCTGAAGAGTTACAACTATATCCTGATATCCTGATTACATGTTTCCAAGCTACTATGCTCAGGAAGTAAGTGGTCAGGGATATAACACTTCTGCTATCCTTGAGGTGAGTAGACAAAGGAAACTGTCAGGCTGGAGATGTGACGTTTTAAAAACAAACAGTGCAGGGAGGAAGTGCAAGTGAAGGGATGAGGCAAAAGATAGGAGAATCAGGAAAGAGTAACGTCTCAGCAGCCAAAAGAAGAGAAAAATTCAAGATGGGTGTGTTCAACGATACATTCTTTATGGAAGAACAAATATTTATGAAGCAGATAGTTTTAAATGTAGATTTAAATATATAATATTCCATCTTTAATCTTCCATCAAATAATATTAATTTCTTTTAAACTGGTGCTTTTCAAAAGTCAATTCCTCTTCCAAGTGTGCTCATTTTAAAACACATGGCATATGTATGGTGGGCACACTCTACAATGTCCCTTCCCTGAGTCACAGCTTTGTACATACAGTCCCCTCCCCTCACGTGTGGGAAGAACCTGAAACTTGCTTCTAAGAAACAGAATACAGCAAAGGGTATGCATCAGTTTCCCTGATGGCTTGGTTATACGGCAAAGGTGAAAGGATTTTGTATATGTAATTAAACTGACTTTAAGTGGAGCAAAACATAAACTATCCTGGGTCTGCTGGACCTAATCAAGTAAGCTCTTTTAAAAAGAATCTAGAGGTCAGACACTGGGAAACTGTGAAGACTCTGTTATTTTTTTCTTACCCAATTTATCATTTTTTTAAATCAAAGTATACTTGATCTGTAATGCTGTATTACTTTCAGGTGTACAGCACAGTGTTTCAGTCATACACATACATATATATGTGTGTGAGTGTGTGTACTCAGTCATGTCCGACTCTTTGCAATCCCATGCACTACTGACAGCCAGGTTCCTCTGTCTGTGCGATTTCCCAGGTAAGAATACTAGTGTGGATTTCCATTTCCTCCTCTAGGGGATCTTCTCAACCCTGCGATGGAACCCGCGTCTCTTACATTTCCTGCATCTTCACGTGGATTCTTTACCACTAGCACCACCTGGGAAGCGGGTTATAGGTTATAACTGCTTATAGGTTATTACAAAATATTGAGCATGGTTCCCCGGGTCCCTGAGCTATACAGTATACAGTAGGTCCTTCTTGTTTACTTTGAAGAAGCAAGCTGCCATGATTTCCACAGCTGCAAGGAAACGAACTCTGCCAACCACCTGAGGGACCTTGAAAGCAGATCTTTTCCTGGTCTGGCCTCGACATGAGAAGGGAACCCAATCAACATGATGACTTCAGCTTGGTGAGACCCTCAGCAGAAAAGCCACTATGGTGTGCTTGGAAGTCTGATTGAACCCGTGTGATAGTAAATAGACGTTTTACCACTAAGTGTGGTAATCTGTTACACAGCACAGAAAACTAATACAACATCTAAATATAGTCAGTTTGCATGAGAATTGCCTCATGATGCTGACAGGAAAAAAGCGGAATGGAAACTTTGGAATCTTTCTGAGTTTCCAGGTTTTTAACATTCATATTCTTTCTTTGTAGCCTTAATGTTTATATTTTTAAACCTCCTTTTGGAAGTGCAACTGACATCAGACTCTTCTTAAATGTTCATATGCTACCTAGCCAAGCTCTCCCACATTCAACACTGCAGATCCTTACAGCTTCTGCTACAAAGTTCATGATGCTAGGCTGGAGGACCACTGATGCTGTCACCGTGAGGCTTCATTGTTTGCCTGCCCAAGAGACTTGTCACCAGTAGGCCAGGAAATGTTTAGCTTGCTAGCCTGTGATTTTTATAATCATCTAAGAAGCCAAGAGGCAATCAAGCTACATCTTTACATTGTTACAATGAGTCAGCCCACGGGATTCAATGCCTTCCACCTTGAAGCTACAAGACCACTGGTTCTCCCTTCACCTTCTATTCGGGTTTGAAAACGACATTAAGTACGGGCCAGCAAACTCCCTACAGACCTGCAAGGACAGCCAAGGTTTCATTTCCATTTTTACACTGAGATGAAAATACAGTCTAAGGCCAGGCTATTCAGCTAAGATTTGGTTCCATAATGGCATGTTCTCTCTGTTGTGTGTAAAATTATACAGTGGTGATGTATTTCCACGCCACTGTGCCCAGAAAGTGGCTAGGCAGCAGTGACTGTAGTGAGGGTGAAAGGGTTAGGCATGTGAACACTTGGGTAAAGGGAGAATGGGGGAAGGGACAGCTTGTTTTTCTGAAGCACTTTTCTGTCAATTGGATATTAAACTTTAAAACTGCTTGCATTATATTTTTGAGAGATGAATACAATGTTTTTGACATGCAGTCTGACTAAGNCACTTTCTGCCATAAGGGTGGTGTCATCTGCATATCTGAGGTTATTGATATTTCTCCCAGCGGTCTTGACTCCAGCTTGTGTTTCTTCCAGTCCAACGTTTCTCATGATGTAGTCTGCATAGAAGTTAAATAGACAGGGTGACAATATATAGCCTTGACGTACTCCTTTTCCTATTTGGAAAGTCGCTCAGTTGTGTCCAATTCTTTGTGACCCCATGGACTGTATTCTCGGCCAGAATACTGGAGTGCATAGCCATTCCCTTCTCCAGGGTATCTTCTCAACCCAGGGATTGAACCCAGGTCTCCCGAATTGCAGGCAGATTCTTTGCCAACTGAGCCACCAGGGAACCCCAACTGTACTTCAGTTAAACAGAAAGAACAGTCATCCAGATTGGATGAGAGGAAGAAGAAGAAAGAGGTGAGGCTTCAGTCCAGCTTGGAAAAGGGAAAGGATTTTAGTAAACAGCAGAGCAGGAGGTGAGCAGAAGACACAGAGACAGGGTCTGTAGAGACCTTAATCTGCAAAGTGTCTTCAGCGGACAGTGAGGAGATAAACTTGCAGGATGGAGAGTTCTTACTGGGGCACAGGGTGATAAGACTACAGCCAGTCTGGAGGCAGCAAAGGAGGGCTTCCATGTGGGGCCGAGATTACAGCCTTCCGTGGGAAATGTTTGAACTGGCATATGACCCAGGGTGCTAATTCAGAGAGATTACCCTCCTCTCCACCCCACCAAAAAAGTAGAAGAAAACAACATATGTTTCCTGACCCTTTTATTTAAGCTACAGTTAACAATGGCACTTAAAGCTAGGTGATTGGATTTTCCATATTATAAGAGCACGCAAGGAGTGGGCCAGCCAGGCCTTGTGCTGTTCTCCTCTGTGCACAAATAAATAATGGTGAAAACAGATAAAGCTGCAACCAATTATGCCTTAGGATAGTGGGTCCCAAAGTGCCTCCACACTGCTCGCTTCCAGATGCTAGTTTCCAGTTCTTGCTTCTAGTCCGCTTTAGCTTTGGGCCTTCTCCTGGACTAGCAGTTTGAGTCTTATTTATGTGGGCCGTTAGTTCTGTTTTGTTTGTTTGTTTGCTCATTGGTTTGTTTTAGAGCTCCATAATGGCAAAGAGAATTTCTTTAGGTTAACTGCTCCACTGAAAACTGATTTCTAGAGCCTTCACTTTTACCCCTCCAAACTGGAGTCTCTGTTCCTAAATCTGGGATGACTTTTCATTAGTTACCTATTTAAAACCCAAGTAAGCCCAACTGTTAAAGTTGGAGCTTGTCTACTCAACTATTAATAAATCTACCCTGTCACTGTAAATGATTCTGGTTCCTCCTTATAAAAGCCACATTCTTAAGAAAGGATGACACAAGGGTTGTGAAAAGACTAGGCAAACACTGGGAAATGCAATATAAATAAATATTTTATTTTCAGATCTCTCTGGAGGTGTAAATCTTTTAAGCAGCTTTGTAGCCACTTAAAAAATAAAGCTTCCTCCAGACCCCCCACTAGTGTGCTTTAAAAAAATAAGGAAGAAAGAAAGAAAAATATAGATGTGAAGTGCACCCTGGTCCATTTCAGCATTTAATTTTCTTTCCCAGGTCCTGTATCACTCACCTGGGGCTTCGTGTGTGTGAGTTCAGTTTCAGTTACCCCAGACTGTGATTAACATAACAGGTTCTTCTCTCCACAGGCTAATGTTGTCTTTTGAAGTGCACACGGAGGGAGTGGCACTATGTTTTTTAAAATGCACAAGCATTTCAGGATAACTAACAAATTAAATGTGCAGGCTGTATCCAGGTCCAGCTTTAGCAGTTTTCCATCATTAGCAACTGCCTCATTCCCTTAAAAGGTCTTGTAATCTCTTTTATAAATCCCTTGACATCACCAGCTGGCCCTTCTCCACACCACTCAGAGCGTTTTTCCTGAAACAGTGCTGGAGGGGCCTCAGAATTTTCCACCTCTCTGAGCAGCCAGGGCAATACCATTCACTGGCCAAAGGCAGCCTCTGTAATCTGAGCTCCATATACGTGATAACACTTTAATTGGAGCCAAGCTTAAATCAGAACAAATGTTCCTCAAGTCCGTACCTTTTTGGAGAAGCAGCCCAGGCTAACAGCTAGAGGAGTGACGGGGTTGAGGTGAGGGTGGGGAGGGGTGGGATTTGTTAATACACATCTGACTGTCTGGACGAACATGCTGAGCACGTTACTAATATGCTACTGTGGCCCCGCCATCCGCCTCCGTGTGGCCCATGTCCACTCCTGGGACAGGGGCATCATTCCCCGTCTCTGCCTATTGCCCATGACCACATATTCCAAGAAAGGTCCTTGCCAGGCCTGATGGTGGAATGGAGTATTCTAATCACTCAAATTTTCTGGTTAGTGGGAAGTTACCGTGGATATAGTGTTGATGAATGAGAATAAAGGACTTCCTTGCTGGCTAAGTGGTTCAGACTCTGAGCTCCCAATGTAGGGGCCCTGGATTTGATCCTTAATCAGGGAACCAGATCCTGCATGCCACAGCTAAGAACCAGTACAGCCAAATATATAAGTAAAAGTATTCTGTGTTTCCCAGGTGGCTCAGTGGTTAAGAATCCACCTGCCAATGCAGGAGAAGCAGGAAACAGGGGTTTGACCCCTGGGTCAGGAAGATCCCTTGGAGGAGGAAATGGCAACCCACTCCAGTATTCTTGCCTGGCCAGAATCCAGTATTCTTGCCAGGCCTGAGCCTGGAGTGGGTTGCCATTTCCTCCTCCAAGGGATCTTCCTGACCCAGGGGTCAAACCCATATCTCCTGCATTACAGACAGATTCCTTACCTTCTGAACCACCAAGGAAGCAATGGAATATTATTCAGCCTTGAAAAGAATGAGATTCTGAGGCATGTTCAACATGGATGAACCTGACTACATGCTGCTAAGTAAACCAGTCACAAAAGGACAAAGAGTTTATGGTTCAGTTGTTTGGGGTTTCTAGAATAGCCATATCCATGGGGACAGAAAGTATAATAGAGATTACCAGGGACAGAAAGGAGGGGAAAATAGGGAGTTGTAGTTTACTGGGGATTGAGTTTCTGTTTGGAATGATGAAAAAATTCTGGAGATAGATAGTGGTGATGGTTGTACCACAAAATTGTATATTTTTAAATGGTGTAAGTGGCCTTTGAAAAGCTTGTTTCTGGAGACATTGTATCTTTAAGCAAGGTGTTTTGGTTTCTTAGGGAGCTGCAGAGTCACTGTTACGCATACCAGTGATCGTTCTGCTGATAAGCAGGAACTATCTGATAACCGAATGCTGATTGATATGATCTTAAATCATCACACACGCACTCTCCTTTGTGACACTTCAGGTTCTTCTGGAGACAGTTGGGATATTAAATACACAAAGACAGGGACACATTTTGAAATATTAGAATATTTAAAACACCTTGAGACCATCTCACATGCTACCTCAAGGCAAGTTTTATGGTTATTTCCGTTGAAGTTTTGACAGATTTTAGAACTCAAAGGGTTGTGTGGAATTGGTTTCCATCTAAATATCAAGGGTAGGGTAAAAAGTCTCTTACAAATTCCCGTCATGGGAGAGGAATGTCATTACACTCAGTATACGTTTGCTGGATGCCTACTATGTGTCACTGTCATGAAATATTTATTCAGCAGATATTTATCGGTTGCTAATTATGTGCCTATGAAGAGGTCTGAACAGTAAAAGGAACAGATGAAATAATTCCTCTTCTCAAGGAACTCACTTTGATCTATCAGTTAATGCTGGTATTCAGATAGTACAGAGATAACGCAGCGAAAATGCCTCAAAGGGTACAAAAGTGATGCCATAAGGGTTCAGACTGAGATAAATTACTCTGTGTGGCAGTGGGAGTGGGTGGCAGTGGGTGGTGATGTAGGAAGAGCTTCGTGGAGGAGGTGGTATTTGAGCTAGGCATTAAAGGATTATATTGCATTGGCCAAAATGTTCTTTTGGGTTTTTTTTTTTTCCATAAGATGCTACAGAAACACCTGGACAAAATTTTTGACCAACTCAATATTACTTCCATGGGCAAAATCAGAAAGGGGCATTCTGGGAGAGGAAAGAGCCAATCAGACTGTCACTTAATGTACTAAAGGCTGCAGTGCCCCACCTCCCAAGCCTCCTTTGCAGGGGCATTATGAGGTTACCTGAGACTTCTTTGTTGTAAGTCAGTGAGTCCTGCTCAGTTGTCCACTGAGCTCTGCAGGCCCTTCCTAAATTAAGGGGCCTGACTACAGAAATTTAGAATGAAATGAGCAGCGCTTGTCAAGACCTGTCTGAACTCAGACCTGCAGCCTGTAGCTTTGTGTCCTTGGACCAGAAAATGACAAGGGTCCCAAAACAGGGCTTTGCTTCCTGCTTTAGCCAGTAAGAGCAAGAGAAAGTAGTTGCTTGTTTTGAACACAATTTCTTATAGAAAAGGAAGCAATTAATGCTCTGGGCAGAGAATGAAGCCTGCACTTACCTACCAGCCTGTCTTACACACTTATGCACACACATGCATACACATACATATGTAATTTCAGGGGCCAGAAGGAATTGCAACACCTCTGTTCTGCACTCACCCACAGCCTGCACCACAAGACCAAAGGAGAAAATCCCTTATTTCGCAACACAAATCCCCAAGCAGTGATTATACATTGACCTCTGAGAGTCATACTCTGATACAGCATGTTTTCTTGACATTTGCTTCTATGGAGGGAAGGTAGGCCTGCCCCCAGCACAATCCCCCGCCCGAGGAGAGGATGTGAAATCACACGTAATGACCTCCTGCCACGTGCTAGGAAGTGCCTGGCACTTTCACTGACTTTATCTCACTTAATCCTCACAGCAACTCTGGAGGTTGGGGTTCACCAACTCTACTTGTAACTAAGACCTCAGACCTCAAATTCATGCCTTATCTATTCCAGATTCCAGGCAACATCCAAGTTTAGGAAAAATGTAGGCAGAGGCAAACTTTTCCAAATGCACTTTTCCAACATTCCCAGAGTTGACCTGATGCATATGTGTGTGTTTATGCAAACACATGCACAAGTGTAGCAAAGACACAAGTATGGGCTCAGCCATCACACTGCCTGAATTTAAATCCTGGCTGCGTCTCTTAGGAGCTCTGTAACCTTGGTAACATAATTAACCTCTCTGTGTCTTTCCATTTGTAAAACGTAAACAACGGTAGCATTTATGATATTTGAGATGGTCTCCAAAATAGTATGGGATGGAGAATTATGTATGGATATAAATGAAACAAGATTGGTCATGAGTTGATAATTACTGTTGTTGTTTAGTCCCTAAGTTGTATCCAATTCTTTTGTGACCCTATGAACTGTAGCCCACCAGGTTCCTCTGTCCATGGGATTTCCCAGGGAAGATCCAGGGAATCTTCCGGACTGATCAAACCCATGTCTCCTGCATTGGCAGGCGGATTCTTTACCGCTAAGCCACCAGGGAAGCCCATGATAAATATTGTACATGGGAGTTTATCACATTCTTTTGGTCTGCTTTTGCATATGTTTGGCATCTTCCATTAAACAAGTTTTAAAGAATATCATTCACAAAGGCCCAAAGGTGGAAACAACCCAGATGTCCATTAACAGATGAACAAGTCAACAAAACGTAATGTGTACATACAGTGGAATATCTTTCTGCTTTGAAAAAGAGTGAAATTCTGCTCTTTTCCCTGTGGGGTCCTGGTGTGCAGTGTCTGCAAACAGCAGCCTCCTTTTTAGTGTATGCAGCCTGTGGCCTCTATGGGTTGCCCTAAGGAAGCCTGGAGTCGGCCCCTGCCAGTGGACATTCATGATTGGCATGCTGTCCCCAGTCTAGGCTCCAGATAGGTGTGTGCAGTGCCTTTGGAAAGCCCCTGGGCATGGTAGCCAGGGTTCACATTGACCAAGTCATAATGTCCATCCATACCAAGCTACAAAACAAGGAGCATGTGACTGAGCCTGTAACAGGGCCAAGTTCAAGTTCCCGGGTCACCAGAAGATCCATGTTTCCAAGAAGTGGGGATTTACTAAGTTTAATGCTGGTGAATTTGAAAACATAGTGGCAGGAAAGTGACTCACCCTGGATGGCTGTGGGGTCAAATATGTCCCTAATTGCGGCCCCCTGGTCAAATGGCAGGCCCCGCATTTATGAGAGCCTTGTCTTGCCCCCTCCTTACTCACACCCACCAATAAATCCTACTTTCTTGTCAAAAAAAAAAAAAGAATGAAATTCTGACACATACTATAGTATGGGTGAACTTAAAAGAATTATGCTAAGTGAAATGAGCCAGTCACGAAAGGGCAGATATTGTACTAGTCCACTTACATGAGATGTAGACTAGACGATTTCATGGAGAGAGAAAGTAGAATAGAGATTGCCAGGCTCCTCTGTCCATGGGGATTCTCCAGGCAAGAATCCTGGAGTGGGTTTCCATGCCTTCCTCCAGGGGATCTTCCCAACCCAGGGATCAAACCCAGGCCTCCCATATTGCAGGCGATGCTTTGCCATCCGAGCCACCAGGAAGCCTGGAAAGAGAGAGGTAATGAAGAGTTATTGGGAATAGAGTTTCTGTTTGGGATAATGAAAAATTAATGGAGATGGGCAGTGATGATGGTTGCACAACATTTAGAACGTACTTAATACCACTGAATTGTACAATTCCACTGAACTGTACACTTAAAAATGGTTAAAGTAATGAGTATTATGTATGAATGTGTGCCTGCTCAGTAGCTCAGCTGTCAGCCTCTTTGCAACCCCATGGACTGTAGCCCATCAGGCTCCTTAGTCCCTATAATTTTCTAGGCAAGAATATTGAAGCCTAGAGTAGGAAAGTTACCATTTTCTACTCCAAGTTTTATACATATTTTCCCACAATTAAGCAAACAAGCAATGAGATCATTTATTAAAAGGACTTTGAATTTTGGACACATTGTAAACTCTCAGTATTTGTCATTTGGACTTCCCTGGTGGTCCAGTGGCTAAGACTTGGAGGTCCCAATGCAGGCGGCCCAGGTTCAGTCCCTGGTCAGGGAACTAGATTTCACATTCTGCAACTGAGTTCACGTGCCACAGCTAAGGATCCAACATGCCACAACAAAGACCCAGTGCAGTCACATAGATATATATTTTTGTTGTTGTTTAAAAAAATGTGTTATTATTATCGGATGCACACCACAGTGGCACTGGTGGTACATGGAGACAAGAGGGTCCATGCGGCCTTTCAGAGACATGTTTTGGGACTATGTCACATTGTCTGTCCCCAGGGAGTTCTCTCCTCAGGCCCTGTGTTCAAACCTGTGCTTGTCTAAATTGCCTGGATGTGCAACCATATGATATGGGATTTCTTGGCACACCCAGAGAGGAATGCATGACCCAGTGAGTTACAAAACAATGTTTTGTAGTCACTACTGCTAGCTGTCAAATCAGTTGTAGGTTACCATGGCCAAATAGGAGCAGATCTCCTATGCTGAGAACCAGAAGAAAATTTGCAGGTACCCCTCAGATCTCCTTCCAACAAAAAATGATTTCAGGTGGCAATGCAAGGATTCAGACCACATACAAAATGCTCTTGAGCCCATTCAAAAATTTAATCAGCCACCACCTTCAGTCACCCAATAGAAGCAGTTCTGGCAAACCTGTAGGATCTTCAAAAACCCACCAAGCAGGAATAGAAATAATCCTGGAGCTCTGGCTGCACACACACACACACACCCCACCTCTGTCATTCAGGATAAAGTTTATTTTCATACCATGCATTACAGTTTTCCTAAATTCTTTTGCTGGTATTCTCTCATCTAATGATCTTGAGAACGTTCTTAGAGAAGTGCGAATATGGTTCCCATTGTGCAAATAAGAAAACTAACGATCAGTCAGGGACGATATCAGATTTTTCCAACAGCAGGTAGGCAGAGTTCTATTCAGTTCAGTCCCCCAGTTGTGTCCGACTCTTTGCAACCCCATGGACTGCAGCACGCCAGGCCTCCCTGTCCATCACCAACTCCCAGACTGTACTCAAACTCATGTCCATTGAATCGGCGATGACATCCAACCATCTCATCCTCTGTTGGCCCCTTCTCCTCCCATCTTCAATCTTTCCCAGCATCAGGGTCTTTTCAGATGAGTCAGTTCTTCGACTCATGTGGCCAAGGTATTGGAGCCCCAGCTTCAGCATCAGTCCATCCAATNCTGTACTCAAACTCATGTCCATTGAATCGGCGATGACATCCAACCATCTCATCCTCTGTTGGCCCCTTCTCCTCCCATCTTCAATCTTTCCCAGCATCAGGGTCTTTTCAGATGAGTCAGTTCTTCGACTCATGTGGCCAAGGTATTGGAGCCCCAGCTTCAGCATCAGTCCATCCAATGAATATTCAGGACTAATTTTGTTTAGGATGGAGTGGATGAATCTCTTTGCTGTCTAAGAGACTCTCAAGAGAATTCTCCAACACCACAGTTCAACAGCATCAATTCTTCGGCACTTACCTTTCTGTATAGTCCAAGTCTCACATCCATACATGACTATTGGAAAAAACATAGCTTGACCAGACAGATCTTTGTTGGCCAAGTAATGTCTCTGCTTTTTAATATCCTGTCTAGGTTGGTCATAACTTATCTTCCAAGGAGTAAGCATATTTTAATATCATGGCTGCAGTCACCATCTGCAGTGATTTTGGAACCCCCAAATAAAGTTTCTCATCTATTTGCCATGAAGTGATGGGACCGGATGCCGTGATCTTAGTTTTCTGGATGTTGAGCTTTAAGCCAACTTTTTCACTCTGCTCTTTCACTTTCATCAAGAGGCTTTTTAGCTCCTCTTCACGTTCTGCCATAAGGGTGGTATCATCTGCATATCTGAGGTTATTGATATTTCTCCCTGCAATCTTGATTCCAGCTTGTGCTTCTTCCAGCCCAGCGTTTCTCATGATGTACTCTGCATAGAAGTTAAATAAGCAGGGTGACAATATACAGCCTTGACATACTCCTTTTCCTATTTGGAACCAGTCTGTTGTGCCATGTCCAGTTCTAACTGTTACTTCCTGACCTGCATATAGGTTTCTCAAGAGGCAGATCAGATGGTCTGGTATTCCCATCTCTTTCCGAATTTTCCACAGTTTATTGTGATCCACACAGTCAAAGGCTTTGGCATAGTCAATAAAGCAGAAATAGATGTTTTTCTGGAACTCTCTTGCTTTTTCCATGATCCAGCGGATGTTGGCAATTTGTTCTCTGGTTCCTCTGCCTTTTCTAAAACCAGCTTGAACATCTGGAATTTCACGGTTCATGTATTGCTGAAGCCTGGCTTGCAGAATTTTGAGCATTACTTAATGCTTAAACATTAAGCATTAACATTTTAACTTAATCCCTTTTTAAAGGGCCCTGTCGCCAAATACAGTTATATTCTGAGGTACTGGGAGGTAAAGACTGCAAAATATGAACTTTAGGAGGGACACAGTTCAACTCAGAATCTTAAAACTTAGTTGCAGTGAAGAATCTGAAGCAATGTCAATGAACTTTTCATATTATTCATTCTAATCCATTTTTCTTACACTTTGATTAATATTTTTTACTCATGCATGGTTTGGTAACTCATGCATGGCTTTTTACTCCTGCCTTGGTCATTTAGAAAATATTGGCTCAATGAGTTATGCAGATCTTCCAAATGTTTGCACATTTCATTATACAATATCAAAAAAAGACCATTTTTTGGTCTTACCACTGACCTCATCAGAAATATCTCTTGGTAGCAGGGAGCTGTCAAGTTCATGATGCCACACATAAGCCTTCCACATTTCTAATTTTCACTTTGGAAGCTCACATTTTACCATTGGCAACATATACTGCCAGTTGTTTTCCTCAAACTGATAGGCTCACTTTGTCTGCTTTTGAGAACATGTCTGCCAAATACCCAAGTCTGAATAACCATCACGTGTCTGTTGCTTGTTCTTTTTATGTTAAAAAAAAAAAAAAAGACATTTGGTGAAAATAGGCAATTTCAGCTCATAACACGAATGCTCACATGAGAGCCTCTCCTCCAACACACGTCGTACTTGGGTTACAATGTACGGGCTTATGCAAATTCTTCCCTTTCCATGTTCTTGCAAGAGTTAATGGAGAAGGCAATGGCACCCCACTTCAGTACTCTTGCCTGGAAAATCCCATGAATGGAGGAGCCTGAAAGGCTGCAGTCCATGGGGTCACAGAGGGTCGGACACGACTGAGCGACTTCACTTTCCCTTTTCACTTTCATGCATTGGAGAAGGAAATGGCAACCCACTCCAGTGTTCTTGCCTGGAGAATCCCAGAGACGGGGGAGTCTGATGAGCTGCCATCTATGGGGTCACACAGAGTCGGACACGACTGAAGTGACTTAGCAGCAGCAGCAGCAGCAGCAAGAGTTAATAAAGTTAGTCATTTTTACCTCTTCATCTCGGACATTCCAGGATAAGGCTGGCATTTTTTACTGCCCACATGTGGCAATGAGGAATACAATGACAACCTGTACAGTTTGGTGCCACTCCCTGGATTCCTGCTAGGGCACCAGCAGTTTTACTCACTCCTGCCTTTGCACCAGAAATGCAAATATCNGTTAATAAAGTTAGTCATTTTTACCTCTTCATCTTGGACATTCCAGGATAAGGCTGGCATTTTTTACTGCCCACATGTGGCAATGAGGAATACAATGACAACCTGTACAGTTTGGTGCCACTCCCTGGATTCCTGCTAGGGCACCAGCAGTTTTACTCACTCCTGCCTTTGCACCAGAAATGCAAATATCAACCCAGTGAAGGTGGTAAATAAGATCTAAGTGTTACTCGGAAGATGGTTTTGATCTCTCAGCACCCCCTGTAAGAATCTTGGGGGAACCCTTGGGCATGTGGCCCATACTTTGAGAACCATTTTGACTTAGATTAAAAGAATACAGAGAAGATCTGGGGCCTGGAAAATTACCTTGGTGCCATAGTCACAAGACCTGGGTGTGAGCCTGGCTCTGTCAGTATGGAACTAAGCGGTCTTGGGTAGGTCCCTGACCTCTGAAAGCCAGGCACTTAGGACATCAAGGATGGTGGCTGCTTGCCGCCTCCCAGAGCTAGGCCGAGAAGCAAATCAGGTGCAGACTGAGAGCCTCTTGTGAAAGGTAATACACAGGCCTGGAGGGAGGAGCCGGCCCTGGTGGGGAGTGAGGCAAAGGCATGAACTTTAACACCCTGGCTTAGGTCGTTTTTGATTACTGACACTGCCAGATTCCTGCATCCCCCCGAAAGGACCTCACTAGGTTGGACCTGGAGACCCTGAAACAGATTACCCAACTGGATTTCTAGTTTTAACAACCATCTTTGGGGCTCTGCTCCAAGTCACCCATTGCTACCTACAGCTTTGAAAGAAAAGGCCTCCTAAATGCCTAGAGTTCTTCTTGTCCCTGACTGGACAGGTAGGCATTCACCTGGGTCAGGTAGAAAGCTGGGAGTCCAAGGACAATAACACGCATCTTCGAATATCTGATCTGTTTAGCTGTGTTAAGAAGATAGAGGTGGTCCTGGAAAACTCCAGAGAGCTAAAAGCGCTTGTTAAGAGGGCTCGGGTAGGCTCCTGCTTCTTGGAGAGTGGAATAGAGGTACTTGTCCCAGGCACAACTGAGAACCCTAGACGTTTATATAAAATGAACGCAAGAAAACTCTAAAAGATAGAGAGAAGGCAGACCTGCTTCTTGGGACACGGGGACCCAAGAAACAGCATAGCGATGAGGTCTTGGTGAATGACGAGTTTCTTTTTGCCTTATACAGCCGAGAGTTGGAGCTGAAGAAATGAGGAAATGCTAATGGGCAGGCAAGAAAACAAAGATACAAACAAAAGTGCCCTGACAGAAACCTGGTTTCTTTAGCTGAAAAGGCAAGAAAAGGGCAGCCTAGCAGAACAGGTGTGCATGTGCGCTAAGTCACTTCCATTGCATCCAACTCTGTTACCCTGTGGGCTGTAGCCCTCCAGGCTCCTCTCTCAGTGGGATTCTTCAGGCAAGAATACTGGAGTGGGTTCCCATGCCACCCTCCAGGGGATCTTCCAGACCCAGGGGTTGAACTCGTGTCTCTTAAGTCTCTTGCATTGGTAGGCAGGTTCTTTTACCACTAGTGCCACCTGGAAAGCCCCGGCAGAACAGATACTTACCAACAAAAACTGCTCTGCTCTAACCAAACACCACAGAAAACACTGAGGCTCCACCCACACCAGCAAAGATCCGGTGGGGAGATGAGACTCCCCCTTCACCAGGCTGCAGTGAAGCATCTCAGTGCTCCATGGGGGCCAGGTAGGGATCCAGGACTTACATTCCCCACTGGGTGGTAACAAGACCTCACCCCAGTCCCTGTTGTGCTGGTGGAGAGACCACACTGGGAGCTGTAAGAAGGCAGACCTACCCCTTTCAGCCATGGAGGTATCAGCGGGGGCCTGATGGGGAGCTTGACCTCCCAACCACTCCCCTTTCTCAGCTGGAGTAGTGTCAGAAGAAGCCAGCTAAAACACAAAGTTTAAGTGAGATCCAGAGTCTGGATGCCCAAGCATCACTAGGATAATAATGCCCCAAATGCCCAAGTATCAGTGGAAATCCACTTAAACAAGAATGAGGAAGATCTCAAACTGAATGGGAAAAAACAAAAAAAAAAGACAGTCAATAGACGCCAACACCAATATGACAGAGATGTTGGAATTAACTAACAAAGATTTTAAACCAGTCATCATAAAAACGCTCCTAGGAACACACTGGAAACAAATGAAAAAAAAAAAAATACAGTGT
Organism: Neotragus moschatus; assembly: GCA_006410615.1. NCBI lineage: Eukaryota > Metazoa > Chordata > Mammalia > Artiodactyla > Bovidae > Neotragus > Neotragus moschatus. Next base: position 167,305 of record SJYA01001285.1, read on the forward strand.
ATCTGCAAAGAAAAATAAAGATAGAGAAGAACTGAAGGGAAATTTTAGAACTGAAACATACGAAAACTGAAATTTAAAAGAAAAAAAAAATCAGTGGATGTGCTTAATTGAGGGCTGGAGGGGACAGAGAGAGAATCACTGAATGGGAATATAGGACAATAGAAATAATCTGAATTACCTAATCTGAATAACCAAGAGAAAATAGACACAAGAGAACTGAAAAATACAGCCTCAGAGACTTGCGAGGCTATAACGAAAGATCTAATGTTTATGTCATTCGACTGCTGGAAGCAAACAAGAGAGGAAATGGAGCTGGAAAAAAGAAAAAACCTTGAAGAAACAGTGGCTGAAAACGTCCCAGAGTTGGCAAATAGCACGAATCTACAGGTTTGTGAAGCTGAGCAAAACTCCAAAGAGAATAAACTCAGTAAAATCCACACCAAGATACAAAATAGTTAAACTTCTGAAACTAAAAACAGAACAACAGCAAAAAATCTTAAAAGCAGTGAGAGAAAAATGACGCCTCCTCTGCAAGGGGGAAGCAAGTCAAATGACAGTGACTTTCTCATCAGAAGCCAGGGGGGCCAGAGGAAGTGACACAACACTTTCCAAACACTGAAAGGGAAGAGCTGTCGATTCAGAACCTGATCCCAGGGGAAATAGTCTTCAAGAATAAAGGGGAAATCAAGGCATTCTCAGAATCAAGAAACACAGAGAATTTCTTGCCAAAAGACCCACCCTAAAAGAATGCTAAAAGAAGGTTGCCAAACAGAAAGGAAACAGTAAAAAGTGAACTTTTGAATATCAGGAAAGAAAAAAAATATGGTAAGCAAAAATGTGGGTAAATGCAATTGGCCCTTTCTTTCCCTTCTCAACTTTTCTAAACTATATTTCATGACTAAAACAAAAATTGTCACACTTTCTGATGTAGTTTTAAGTGTATGTAGAAAGAACAAATGGAGAAGGCAATGGCACCCCACTCCAGTACTCTTGCCTGGAAAATCCCATGGATGGAGGAGCCTGGTAGGCTGCAGTCCATGGGGTCGCTAAGAGTCGGGCACGACTGAGCAACTTCACTTTCACGTTTCACTTCCATGCATTGGAGAAGGAAATGGCACCCTACTCCAGTGTTCTTGCCCAGAGAATCCCAGGGATGGTGGACCCTAGTGGGCTGCCATCTATGGGGTCACACAGAGTCGGACATGACTGAAGTGACTTAGCAGAAAGAACAAACAAGAATCAAAAGTTAAAATTGTACACCTAAACTTAGCACATCAATAATAATATGAAACGTCAACAGTTTAAGTACATCAATTAAAAGACAGATATTGACAAAGTGGTTTGAAAATCATGACCTGACTATACACTATCTATAAAAACTCACTTCAAATATAATGATACAGACAGGTTGAGGGGAGTTTCCCAGGTGATGCTAGTGGTAAGGAATCTGCCTGCCAATGCAAGAGATGCAAGAGACGTGTGTGATCCCTGGGTCAGGAAGATGCTCTAGAGTAGGAAATGGAAACCTGCTCCAGTATTCTTGCCTGGAAAATTCCGTGGACAGAAGATTCTGGCAGGCTGCAGTCTATGGGGTCTCAAAGAGTCAGACACAACTGAGCACCCATATGGACACATACACACACACAGGCAGGTTGAAAGTAAAAGAATAAACAAAATATATATCATACCAACATTAATCAAATGAAAGTAGGAGTAACTATGTAAAAATCAGATACTGTAGATCTCAGAGCAAAGAAAATTACTAGAGTTGGGAAGGAATATTATATAATGATAAAGAGTCCGACCACCAAGAAGATATAGCAATTCTAAATATATATGCACTAAACAATGGATCTGTAAAATATGTGAAGAAAAAAAACTGATGAAACTGACCACAATTATAGCTGGAGACTTCAACACCCCTCTCTCAATAATGGACAGAGCAATTAGACAGAATATCAGAGCAAGGATATAGAACTCAACAACAGCATCAAGCAACAGGATCAAATCATCATTTATGGAACTCATTATTTTCAGCGTCCACAGAACATACACCATACCGAACATATGCTGGGACATAAAACAAACCTCAGCAAAGTTAGAATTTATATCAAAAGGATGTATTCTCCAACTGCAATAAAATCAACCTAGAAATCAGTAACAGAAAGAAAACATAAAAATCTCCCAGCTACTTGGAAATTAAATAACGCACATCTAAATAATCCATGAGTCAATGCTAAAGTATAATTTGCATTTTTAGAACTATTTTGAACTGAATTAAAATAAAAATATCACAGGAGACTTTACTGGCAGTCCAGTGGTTAAAACGCTGTGCATCCAATGCAGGGGGCACAGGTTTGATCCCTGGTCAGGAAACTAAGATTCCATACGCTGTGCAGCCAGAGTTAATAAAAACCAAAATTAAAATATCATAGGTCGAAATGTGCTGAGAGGGGACTTTATAGTACTAGATACATAGTCAGCAGAGAAAAAAGCCTCAGATCAGTGACTTAAGTTCCCATCTTGACAAGCTAGAAAAGGAAAAGCCAAATAAACCCAGATCAAGAAAGAGGAAGGAAATAATAGAGATAAGAGCAGAAAACTGAAAACAGAAAATGAACAGAGAAAAATCAGTGAAACTGAAGACTTGTATCTTTGAAAATATCAGTAACATTGGCAAAACTTTAGCAAGACTTAACAGGCAAAAAAGAGAGGGAAAGAGAGAAATTACCAAGATTGAAAATGAAACATGACATCACTCTAGACCTTGCAAATACACAGTTGGAGGGTTAGGAATACTGTGAATAACTCTATGCACAGGACTTGGACTTTGACAACCTCAGTGAGACGAACCAATTTCTCAAACAATGAAAACTACTACAATTTACCCAATATGAAACAGATAATTTGAGTAGCACTATAATTATTGTGGAATTTGAATTTTTAAATTTTAAACATCTTAAAAAAAAAAAACAGATCAGAAAGTTTCACTGGAGAATTTTACCAAATGCTTTAAAAATTAACACCAATTCTACACAGTCTTCCAATAAGTAGCAGGGGAAGGAACACTTTCAATTCATGTTTTCAAGCTAGAATGACCCTGATATCAAAACCAGACAAATAAAATACAACACACACACACACACACACACACACACACACACACACACACACAAAAGACTAGGGTCCAACATTCCTCATCAATGTAGATGTGCAAATCTTTAAAGAAACTTTAGCAGATAAAATTCAGTGATATATGTAAAAGCAATTATGCATCACGACCAAGTGGGGTTTATTCCAGGAATGCAAAGTTGGCTCAACATTTATAAGTCAGTTAACTCCCAGCTACACCTCTGTGTTTAGAATTTAAATTGCAAACAGTAACTGAATCTACTTTGCTAGTATTAGGTGTATCTGATATGTGTTAATGATTATGTAATGGCTTTCTTCTTCACGGCTGCGCTTTGCTGGAGCAGCCGTGAAGAGAGACCCCAAGTCCAAGGTAAGAGAAACTCAGGTAAGATGGTAGGCACTGAGAGAGGGGATCAGGGGGCAGATAGACTGAAACTACAGTCATGGACAACTAGACAGTCTCATCACATGGACCACAGGCTTGTCTAACTCAGTGAAACTAAGCCATGCCGTGTGGGGCCACCCNGTATCTCTAATTTTCTTGAAGAGATCTCTAGTCTTTCCCATTCTATTGTTTTCTTCTATTTCTTTGCACCGATTGCTGAGGAATGCTTTCTTATCTACTCTGCGTTCAAATGGGTATATCTTTCCTTTTCTCCTTTGCTTTTGGCCTCTCTTCTTTTCATAGCTATTTATAAGGCCTCCTCAGACGGCCATTTTGGTTTTTTGGATTTCTTTTTCTTGGGGATGGTCTTGCTCCCTGTCTCCTGTACAATGTCACGAACCTCTGTCCACAGAGTTACTAGCTTAGAGGAAAGCAATAAGATGTGAGGCTCAAAAGAGGCAGCTTCTAATAGTTTAAATATTTGATGCAATTCAAAAAATATTTTTCAGGAAAAAAAATCATGCAAAAAGCATTCTCATAAGAATAAATGTACATTCCTGATACATCATTTGAGTTACATCTTGGGGTAACTAGGACTACAGTCTCACAGATTCCCTACTATTCACCACCTTACTCTTCCTGTCTTGTCTTTCTCCACCAATACAGAGTTGGATTTCCACCTATAAGATAGGCTGTGTGGCTCTAATACAGCCCTCCTCTCCTGTTTTCCTAGGTGACTTCAGTAACCTGATCAACTATAATTAAGCTAAAACTAAACAGAGTTTTAGAGTATGCAAAGCCTTTGGAGTTGGGGCTCAAACCTGAATCCAGATCAATGACTCATCTTTCCAAGCTTCAAGTAAAGCTTCAAACCTCCTTCTGCTGGCTGGTGGAAGCTCATCTCAGTACAGATACTTTTACATTAGGCAGCTATCTTGTCTACCGACAACCACAAGGTATACCCAACTGAATGCAGAGTTCCAAAGAATAGCAAGGAGAGGCAGGAAAGAGTTCTTAAGTGAACAACGCACAGAAATAGAGAAAAACAAATGAATGGGAAAGACAGAGATCTCTTTAAGGAAATTAGAGATACCAAGCAAGATATCATGATATCATGAACTCCTTCCTAGAANACCCAACTGAATGCAGAGTTCCAAAGAATAGCAAGGAGAGGCAGGAAAGAGTTCTTAAGTGAACAACGCACAGAAATAGAGAAAAACAAATGAATGGGAAAGACAGAGATCTCTTTAAGGAAATTAGAGATACCAAGCAAGATATCATGATATCATGAACTCCTTCCTAGAAAATTCAGACTTATATTGAAGAAAGTAGGGAAAACCACTAGACCATTCAGATATGACCTAAATTAAATCCCTTACAATTATACAGTGGAAGTGACAAATAGATTCAAGGGATCAGATCTGATAGACAGAGTGCCTGAAGAACTGTAGACAGAGGTTCCTGACACGGTACAGAAGGCAGGGACAAAGACCATTCCCAAGGAAAAGAAATGCAAAAAAGCAAAATGGCTGTCTGAGGAGGTCTTACAAATAGCTGAGAAAGAAGAGAAGCTGAAGGCAAAGGAGTAAAAGAAAGATATATCCATCTGAATACAGAATTCCAAAGATTAGTAAGGAGAGATAAGAAAGCCTTCCTAAATGATCAATGCAGAAACAGAGGAAAACAATAGAATGGGAAAGACTAGAGATCTCTTCAAGAAAATCAGTGACACCAAGGGAGCATTTCATGCAAAGATGGGCACACTAAAGGAGAGAAATGGTATGGACCTAACAGAAGCAGAAGATATTAAGAGAAGGTAGCAAGAATACACAGAAGAACTGTACAAAAAAGATGTTACGACCCAGATAACCATGATGGTGTGATCACTCACCTAGAACCAGACATCCTGGAGTGCAAAGTCAAGAAGGCCTCAGGAAGCATCACTATGATCAAAGCTCTATCAAAACACTATCATCCCCTCTAGCTGATGGAATTCCAGCTGAGCTACTTCAAATCCTAAAAGATGATGCTGTGAAAGTGCTGCACTCAATATGCCAGTAAATTTGGAAAGCTCAGCAGTGGCCACAGGACTGAAAAAGGTCAGTTTCGTTCCAATCTTAAAAAAGGGCAATGCCAAAGAATGTTCAAACTACCACATAATTGCACTCATTTCACATGTCAGGAAGGTAATGCTCAAAATCCTTCAAGTGAGGCTTCAACAGTATGTGAACCAAGAACTTCCAGATGTACAAGTTGGATTTAGAAAAGGCAGAGGAACCAGAGATTAAATTGCCAACATCCGTTGGATCATCGAAAAAGCAACAGAATTCCAGAAAAACATCTACTTCTTCTTCACTGACTACTATAAAGACTTTTTGTGATCACAACAAACTGTGGGAAATTCTTAAAGAGATGGGAATATCAGACCACGTTACCTGCCTCCTGCATAACCTGTATGCAGGTCAAGAAGCAACAGTTAGAACCGGACATGGAACAACAGACTGGTTCAAAACTGGGAAAGGAGTACATCAAGGCTGTATATTGTCACCCTGCTTATTTAATCTCTATGCAGAGTACACCATGCAAAATGCACGGCTGGATGAATCACAAGCTGGAATCAAGATTGCTGGAAGAAATATCAATAACTTCAGATATATAGATGACACCACCTTAATGGCATAAAGCAAAGAGGAACTATAGAGCCTCTTGATGAAAACAAAAGAGGAGAATGAAAAAGTTGCCTTGAAAATCAACATTCAAAAAACTAAGATCATGGCATTGGGTCCCATCACTTCATGGCAAATAGATGCGGGGAAAATGCGAACAGTGACAGACTTTATTTTCTTGGGCTCCAAAATCACAGTAGACAGTGACTGCAGCCATGAAATTAAAAGATTCTTGCTCCTTGGAAGAAAAGCTATGATAAACCTAGACAGTGTATTAAAAAGCAGAAACATCACTTTGCTGACAAAGATCTATATAGTCCATGCTATGGTTTTTCCAGTAGTCGTGTACAGATGTTTGAGAGTTGGACTATAAAGAAGACTGAGTGCCAAAGAAATGATGCTTTTGAACTGTGGTATTGGAGAAGACTCTTGAGAGTCCCTTGGACAGAAAGATCAAACTAGTCAATCGTAAAGGAAATCAATCCTGAATATTCATTCGAAGGACTGATGCTTAAGCTGAAGCTCCAACGCTTTGGTCACCTGATGCGAAGAGCTGACTCACTGGAAAAGACCCTGATGCTGGGAAAGATTGATGGCATGAGGAGAAGGGTACAAGAGAGAATGAGATGATTGGATGGCATCATCAATTCAATCAACATCAGTCTGAACAAACCCTGGGAGAAGGTGGAGGACAGGGAAGCCTGGTGTGCTGCATGGCGTCGCAAAGAGTCGGACAGGACTGAATGACTGAACAATAACAACCCACCCTACTCCTCTTCCTACAGGACAGGAGCTCTGGCTCCCAAAGGTTGCCTGAATCTCTAAAAGTTGCTTAATAGCTAATCTCACCTTTCAGGAATTCATCTCCTTCATGGCCCTTTCAGAAATATTTTATCTGACGCTAAGGAACAGGTAACAACTGCTTCTCACTTCTCTCCCAGCCTGAGCCTGTCTAGGATAATCATTTACAAAATGGACTTAAGTCTAACTCACTGGCAGTTCTTCACAGGATGCTGTGTGCTTACCAAATGGCAGTACCATCCTGTGGCAAATGAAGGTGGAATTTGTAAATGACGGTCTTATAACAGTGAGATACAGTTCTCCAAAGACATAAATCCCCAGACCCTATGATTACCATCTCCTCAGCTGGTGAAAACAGCAGGGTGTTATCCCACCTTAGCGTATATTCATGGAATAGCTATAACTAAACTTCAAAGAAAAATAACTAGAGACAGCTAGGAGAGTAAAAAGGAACACTGGCTAAGAGCACCATCATGGGTCGTAAGAGGGAGGAAGCCTCACCCCTTTGAAGGATAAAGAATTGACCCCATTAATCATTAAAGACTAAACCCATTAGAAAGGATGTATTAGAAAAAGAAACAAATATTAATGTCTCATTTGTGGTTTACCCTAGGTATCCCAGTACAATTTTGTCTTATGAACTGAAAACTCCAAACGTGCCCTCAGATTGCGAAATAAGATATCCTCTCAAACTTTATCTGTGTTTATAAACACAAAAGGGGGCAGAGATGAATTCAAACTGCAATATGAGAACAAATTTAACTTCTAACAGAAACATGGTTCAAGATGGAGTAAGTCAGAAATCTCAGTGTTTATCTCCACATGCATTTATTCCTGGCAATACATTGGCGTTTTCCATAGACTGTTTATCTAATTTGGCTTTCCTGTGATGGATCTTCTGGCATATTACATAAGTGCGTCATACACACAGACCATATGTAGAGGTAACCACTCTCTCCCTGTTAAAAAAAAAAGAAAAAAGAAAAGAAAAAAAAAAAACCTCCCAAAATAATTATGGGGGAAAAGGAGGGAACTAACATTATGTATGCCAGTGGTCTCTTAAAAGATGCTGATACTCTACAAAGCATCTAACATAGTTTGCCATTTAAATCTGTGAGCACAGTGTGTACTATTCTAGAGATTAAAAAAAAAATTAGCTGAAGCTAGATCTATATTGAAAGAGATTTAAACCTAGATTTGAGCCAAAATTCACCTGGGTCTAATCCGATGCATTCTGGTTTCTCAATTCCAAGTTTGGCAAAGTCAAATCACATTATATCTTCATTGTGTGGCACTGGAAACATACCTCATACTGCAAGCAATTGTTCACGCTGTAGTCCACAAGAAAGTGCTATCAAGATAACCATGATCCTTTACTTTTGGGACTGATAATTTAGTAACTGAAACAATTCCCTTTGTAAACCTTAAAAAGTCATTGAATAGTTACAGGCAGAAGAGTAAACTAATCAATGTTATTAAAAGATAACTCTTTACACACCAATTGCAAAAAACACTTCTGAGAAAAGCAATCGGGAAATTCTGAACATAGCTGAGTAGAAAATGATTTTAAAAGTTGTTTTTAATTTTCTCTGTGGAGGAATGGGACTGTGGCAATATAAGTGAGTTCTTTCTTAAGAGATGCATATTGATGTATGAATATGAGATAAAATAACAGGATGCCAAGGATTTGCTTTAAAATATTTAATCCCCCCAAAATGAGAGAAAGTGAATCAAGTTTGGCCAAATGCTAATAATAGCTGGATCTCAGTGATGGCTATCCTGGGATTCACTCTATTATTCTGATTTTGTGTGTGTGTGTATGTGATATTTGAAAACTGCATAATACAAAATTCCAAAGAAACGGAATTCGTTCAGTCTCAAAAAACACAACCCACTAAACACAGCATTCAATTGCTTTAATCCAAAATTATCCACTCTCTAATATCAGAAATAAAACGTCTAAAAACCTATTAGTAATGATGTTCAAAAATACCTGTCTTCCAACAGACACCAAGCAGATACCTACTTCGTTAGTTAACTTGGAGCACTGGGTAGGAACTAGGGGAACAAATATTTTGAAAACATTGAGCATCTAGCCAAATTCATGTTTTTAATGAAATTTATTGGAAATCACTTGAAGGGATCAAAATGTCTTTGTTTCCTTGTCTTAAAACCAAGACAGCCACTTAGCAAATGAGACAGAATACCTTGTAAGATACTGATGGCAAATATTCCTTCCTTGCTGGAATCATGGTTCTGAGATCTGAACACTTTTAAAATTCTCAAACACGTCTTCTCGTCTATAATACCTGGGTTTGAGAAAGATTGAACCACCCATATACAGAGTGAACTACTGACCCTTCCATTCAAAAGTAAAATAAAGCTTTTAATCCATACTCCACCCACAGTAAAGAGGTGAACCACCATTAAAGTTCTGCTAATAGGGTTCTAGATACAGAAAACGGTCATTAAGAGTGGCAAGCTTTTTGCTTACCCCTTCTACCTCCAGCCCCTCCATCCTCCCATCCCTGCAGGGCAGGAGCACATTCATTAATTAAGCCAAAGCAAGAGCATGTTCCTGTCTGCAGACATCTCCAGAGCTTCCTTCAGGAGCTCTTTCTTCTGAACTAGCTGAACTATTCAACATAAAGCAGCTACACACACAGGCTGCCTGCTGCTGCTAGTCTGGTTTCGCCTCGGTATCCATCCAGCTTCAGAACGAGGTGCTGTCCTTCTCAGCCTGAGCAAACAAAAATCCAGCTAACAGTCTGGGCAGGAGTCAAGCAGGAATACAAACTTGTCCCACTTCAAAGCACCAGGCGTATCTTTCACTGACTAAACAGCAATTCCAGCGTGAGTGACAATGAAAGCTTTCTTCTCTATTATTGTTGGAAACAATCACCAGCTATTTTGTTCATATTAATTAGTTTATATCTAGTATTAGGCAGCCTTGATTAGAAAAATGCTCTTTGTTACCAAGTGAATAGAGAGTAACAAAACTGAAAGCTTTTTTATTTTCAATTGTTTTTGTCTTAAGAAAGGACTGTCAGGCCTTTCACACTTGAATGTGGGTTTATCTCTGCACAGGTCCCTGAATTCACCCTGAAAGAATTTGAGTTGATGTGCCAGACAATACCAGGCAAAGCTGATTGAGTGAATGGCTTATTACGCCTCTCCTAAGCAGATCTGTATTTAAATTGCTTTTACCTTCTCTGAACCTGGGGAAAACTTGATAATAGAGAATACATGAATACAAGCTTGGGGACAAGGGCAAATCAGCGGCGGATTAAAAGCTGACTGCACAAATTACATGGGAAGGACTGACAAACAATCGTGAGGTTCCTCATGGATGAGAGGATCCTGGGAACCAAGTGACCCACCCACGCATCCCTCCAGAAGGGTAAGCTGCCTCTCTGTGGGACCTAACACCTCAGCTTACAGCGGACTCCTTCCAAGCGGCTTGAGTTTCCCCAACTATCAGAGGCTGTGTGAGAATCATGGGACTCACTTCCCTGGCTGTGATTCATTAATAAATTGGTTCAGCACAACTGTCAAAAGTAAGGTTTGAACCCAGGTCTAAGACTCATGAGCTATGTAAATCTCCTTGAGATTAATGGTAAAAATCTTCATGTGGCTTCCAAGGCCCTGCAAAATCTTCCCCAGCTCTGTAACCCAACCCACCTACCTTTTCTACAACCCGAAGTATGCCGATCAGTACTTAACTGTTAGGTACCTGTTAGGTACCAGGGCCTGTGTTTGCCAATTTCCATGTTGTAAATACTCCACCCTGGCTGATTTCAAGCCACAAACATGAAGTCAGTCAGCTTACGAAATTCCTTTGAAAGCTGAAAAGTCCGATCTCGTGAGCTGGTACAGCTGGCTCCAGACATCACACCCCGCACCCTCACACCCCACTTTACTATGACCAAAAGCTGTGAGCTCTCCCACCTTGAGACACTTGACATTCACACCGTCTATGTCCTCTCCCTTACCAGAGTAACTTACACTCATTCATAAGCTCCTAGCCTGGTAGTCTCCCTTTGAGACATCTTCCCCCATCCTACACATCACTCCACTTTACCCCAAAGAGCACCCAGGCTTCCCGTACCACAGCATTTGTGACACAGCACTCTGATGTCTTGTTTCCTTATCTGGGTATTTCCCATCACATTTCTAAACTCTGAGGGGCAAAGGCTGTCTTTATCTTGCCTCCCCAGGCCTGTCACAGCGCTTGCTGAACAACACTGAGATGCACAGAGAAATATAGCAAATACTCTTCTAAATTCTACACACATGACCTCAGTTCCACTTTAAAACCACCCTACGGATTTGGCTTTCTCATGGTGATGCTCCTTTTCCAGACGACAGAATGTGCTACCCTTTTCTCCCCTCGCACCAGGGGCTCAGTTAGTAAATGCTGGAACCATGGCTGGAATTGAGGCAGTGTGACTGCAGAGTCTTGTGCACCCTTCTAGGCCAGCGGTTCCTTTTTTTTTTTTCCTATTGGTGATCCTCAAGGAAGAAATTTTAATTAAATTCAAGTTCTCCCTAAGGAGAAATTAAGTACGTAGGAGTAGGTTTTCATCAGGCAGGGTTAAGCTCTGGAGGGATTTTTCATCTCCCAAGGACCAGTTTTTGGCCTCTTGGGGGAAATTTTGTTCCTGTGGACAATGTGTATTACAGACTTTTCACTATCTGCATTTATATTAATGTACCACATGTTTATCCCTAAGAACATATGGTCTTGTTTTACAGTTTTAATTATATTTTCCTGTATTATCCTGCATCTTGCCTTCTTTTCTCTCCATTAGATATCTTGAGGAGACACAGCTGTGTTGAGATAGATATCCTCATTTAATTGCTATATTTAAATCATATCAACATGACTGACATAATTATTAAGTCCTTCTACTATTGAATATTAGAAAGTTTTCTACTGCTTGGTCTTCAACTAACAGTTTCAGAGAATATCTCCCTGCACATATTCTTGGAATCACATTTTTCTAACATAAGTATCTAGACGGGAACAGGGGATGTGTGAAGGTCTATAATTTTAACAGATACTGTCAAATTACCTTCCAGAGTGACTGGACCAATTTACTTCCCCACAGAGACTTTACAAGAATACACATTTCCTCAAGTGTTTACGTTAAATATGACCTCTTTCTACATAGGGTGGTGCTAAACATTTTCATTAAATGAGTCATTTAAAAATATTTATATCACTCACCGGCTGATAGTAGCTTGTGTAAGAGCAAAGATGTGTAGATAAGACGATGCTGTTGGAAATGCTGACAAATGAGAGCAGCAAGACGAGGGTGCTGAAATGTCCTGTCTAGGAAACCTGTATCAGGGCCTAACTCACTCCACAAAAGGCTAGTCATTGCAAGGGAACAACTCCAGTGGACTTTGAAATGGTGACCTTAGGTAACAGGCACTAAATCTCTCACCCGTTTACCGCGCACGTCTCCTGGGTACCAAGAACACTATTGAGGGGAATGGAAATCAAACACCCAAAGTAAGTGAAGTGCTGAAAAGGCAATGATCCGTTTACCAGAAAGAGAAACACACATGATGGTGATAACACGAAGCATTCTGGAAAATGACACTATGAACTTTATAAAATGCTCAGGCACAGCAATGACTACACCCATGTGATAAAATCCCACGTCTTTCAGAGAAGAAGAAAAACACTCACAGTAAATAAGGTAGAAAAGCTCCTTTTTCTTCCTTCTCCCTCCCTACCTTTCTTTGCACACACACAGACACACACACTCCTACCTAAAATAAACGCAACAGGGGCCTACTCTATAGCACAAGGAACTACCCTAAATATTTTGTAATAACATATAAGGGGAAGGGATATGAAAAAAGATTATATATATATATATGTGATTCATATGGCTGTGCAATTGAAACTAATACAAAATGTAAATCTACTATATTTCAATTAAAAAAAACCTTTTTTTAGAAATCAGACCAAAAAAAAAAAAATCCCAGCATAAAAATGTTTTCTTTCTTCAGATCTTCATTTCCTTATGAAGGCTCCCATATCATATAAAATTTATATCCAATTAAATAAAGAAATACATACAAGATTTAGTAGCCTGAAAAATGATTCAAAGAAAAAAAGGTGTATAAAAGTATTTTGTATCATGAAGATTCAAATTTCAATCAATGTGACTTTTTCTCAAAAGCATCCTTTTTTCTTCTACCTTGGCCCTAAAAGTGATTCTCACGAATGTGAGAATAAATGTGAGGTCACAGTCTAAAAGGAAGAGAAGAGACTTCCCTGGTGGTCCAGTGATTCAAATGTCATGCTTCTAATGCGGGGGAAACAGATCCAATCCTTGGTCAGGGAACTAATATCCCACATGTGTGCAGTGCAGCCAAAAAATAAAAGGAGGAGAAGACAGTGAAAGAAGGGCATTGGGAAATTACACTTGCTGATTTGTGCTTTGCATAGATCCCCTCCTTTAATCCCTCTAACCAGGCTGTGAGGGATGACTACATAGAAGACATGGAAGTTGAGTGAGGTCAGCATGACTAAGGCCCTTTATCCAGTAACTGAGATGTGAACACACGTCTAATGACTCCAAAGTCTGTTTCCCCACCGTACCATGCTGCCTCCTGGAACTGAAAGGGTTTAGTTAATATTTCAATAGAGCAGATTGTAAAACAGTGAAAACAGTGTTCCTGATGTGTGACTGTTCTCTGGACAGTAAAAGTAACTCACATCACTGTGGTGATGTTTCTAGAAGTTTCTGGAATGGCATTTTCTTCTCAAAGTTACCAGAACAGGTCAAGGTAAAATGATCATCATTATAGGAGGAGGCCACCAAGACAACGTTCAGAAAACTTGTTATAAGATTAGATCAGTTCTGAGATAAACCCTCAAAAAGCCAATAGGGGATCTGCTGCTGACTGTCTTGATTGGGGTTGAATGCCAGCCACCCCATGTGCCGCAAACAAGCGCCTCCCTCAGAAAACACTCATCCAAATCCCCACCAAACGAGAACTCGGAGGAGACAAGTGTGATCTCCAGAGTCAAGCACAGGTTCTGAAACTCAATTGAAACATTCAACAAAACTATGATTAGCCCAGACCTATGTGTGTCTGAATCACGCACCTGGGGCTGTGAAACGACAGGGGAAGACGTAGAGGCAGCAGCCATGGCAGCTCCGGAGTCGTGGGTGGTGACCAGGCCCCAGCACGAAGGTCCGCAGCAAGGGAGTCAGATTCTCTAGGCTGCTGATCAGATCGTGGTCATGCTAGGAGCAATTGTGGACCTGGAAAAGGACAGGAAAATCCACGTTAGCCTCAGAGGACTGGCACATGGGAGTGAAGCACCTTTGGCCATGGGCAGTGAGAATAAACAAACAAACAAGAAAACCCTATCATCTCAAAAGCCAACCACCAGCTTAATGCAAAGAGGAGCCCAGGAAGGAGCATCTTACGGAGCAGCTAACATCTCAATGCCAGGATTTCTGTTCCATGATAAGCTGATACATTTTCATAAACCTAAAGCCAGCTTGGCATGTGAGCCAGATATCTGCAGCAGGTGATTTCAAGTTGTGCAGAGGGGGAGAGTAGGAAGGGGGAAGGGCCATCTTTCCTTAAATAAGAAACTGAGTAACTCACAATTAAGAGCGTTCAGTATATAGGCAAAGAGCGTTACGTATATAGGCAACAGTATCAAGTGTCTTAGAAGTGAAGTGCAGTGAAGTCGCTCAGTCGTGTCCGACTCTTTGTGACCCCATGGACAGTGGCCTACCAGGCTCCGCCGTCCACGGGATTTTCCAGGCAAGGATACTGGAGTGGGCTGCCATTTCCTTCTCCAGGGCATCTTCCCAATCCAGGGATCGAACCTGGGTCTCTGCACTGCAGACAGACACTTTACCATCTGAGCCACCAGGGAAGTTCAAGTGTCTTAGAGACCCACCCAGTTCAACCCTGCCCATGAGCAGTTGAAACCCGAGGGCTGATGAAGAGAGATGAGTGGAATCATATTTTTTTTTCATAGAGAATCAGTCCTAGAGCAGCAAGTCCCAGTCCCAGATGAGATTTAAGTGAATGCGTTCCATATTTACATTTCCTTAGGGAACTTGTTACCATTTTCAGAAATAAAGAAAGGCAAGATACCCAAAGTTAAAGGAGTGGGTCATAAGAATAAGTACTTGGATGAGCAGTTGGGGAGGGGGTTTTGTAAATCAAACTTCCACAGGTGTGAGGACGAGTCCATTTCTCAATTCCTCCACACATTCTTAGAGGATGCTAGACGGATGTGACTTATTTCCACATCTCAATCTACAGAGGGGGACGATTTTTCATTTTAAGACCTTAAGATGGGAGGGAGGTTCAAAAGGGAGGGAATGTATGTGTACCTACGGCTGGTTCATGTCGAGGTGTGACAGAAAACAACAAAAGTCTGTAAATTATCCTTCAATAAAAAAAATTTTTTTAAAGACTTTAAGAAAACTTTCATTTTAAAGACAATTTTTCACTTTTAGGTTGCTTTCATACCACCTAACAATATCCTTTCTTTTACTCAAAATGTTATTCATGGACCATCCATAGTGAACTAAGGGCATAATGAATAAAACTGAGCCGACCCCTGCCTCAAAAAGGCAGCATTAGTCTGTAAATACACTTTCTGGTTTCCCCAGTGTGCAAAATGACAGCAGAACACTTTCATACTATTGGGAAATGATATTCTTTTTAACAGTAAAAATCACGAACCAGGATCACAAAATCCAAGTCAGTAATCCTGAGCAGTTAGTAACGGTGGAGCTGGATATCTAAGCCAAGTCTCTGCAGATCTTCTGACACTATTTTCTATTAGCTGAATGACGCTGGGTAAGTCACATAACCTCAGAAGAACTGTATCCTAAGAAACAATCTAAGTTTGGCAGCAACGTCTTTGAACTTGCTATTCTGATTTTTATCCTGTCTTCGTGTATTATCTTTCATACTACAGTTTTAATCATTTCAGGTTTTCACTGTTCAGAACTGTGGCACCTTTCTATTTTCCTCCTCTAACATTCTGTCAGTGACTGCTTTTTTATTAACAAATAAATGTCAAGCTGCCAAGACGTTTTGGTCTAATGATCCACACAAAATTCCATAGCTACCCTGAGACAACAATGATGTTCTCTTCAGTCACAGCTGTAGGGGGGAAAGATCTGCTGTTCATCACACTGTGAAGTTAAATAAATAGCCCAGGAGGAAGGCACACATCCACAGAGGGCCTCTCCTCTTCTGTGAGGGCTGTCGGAAAGCCGACCCCCCCAGGAAAGTATAGGGCCCCACGGTGCGCTGTTTTGTACTGAAATTATTCCTGGCATCATTTTGTGCCACCCCTACTTTTTTCCCCTTTTTTCCTTTTCACATATTTACAGTTCACACCATCTTGTTCTATGAACATATGAACAGCATAATAACCAAAAAGAAATACGGAAGGTGAGTGAGATTCTATTCTTAAATATTCATGTGGGTCCAATATCATTTCTGCTGAGTTACATCATTACGCAATATGACCTTAGAATATTTTCCATATTCAGAGTACAAAGAGTTGCCCAAAATGTGATTGCTGGGTTCCCAGCCTACAGTCGGAAAAAGGATAAAGAAATGCATGTAACAAATGCCACATGGCATGACTGCTGATAGCCAAAGGGGAAAGGGTAGGAGACTGGGATTTAATGAACACCTTCTAGATGCTGAGCAAAGGTGCAGTCATTTCACGTACAATATGAGGTTGATATTGCCGATTCATTTCATAGATAAGAAACTTGAGGCTTTGAAGGGTTTATGTGTCATTCCCAGTCTTGAGGTCAGGAAATGACAGAGCTGAGACTTGAACTGGGACCCACCACAGGGCCTTTCCATTGATGAACCTTCCAAGTGAACAAAAATTAACCAAGAGAAAGAGCTTGGAGATTTTCTCACCAAAAGTTTTAGAAAGTTCGGAAGGAAGCAAGACGTAAGCCAGATGTCCTGCAGAGTACCTACTTCCCCAAGCCCTGCTCTCACCCACATAAAATGCTAATGATGTGGCCCTAGTTTTGCTTTATGGGACACATCCCTGAGCTGCACAGTACACAATACAGGTTGTTAGTTTCCTTTCTGAAGAACATCAAGACAAAAGATTAACTGTCTTCCCCTAAAGCATCGAAGATATATCACGTTTAGATGCTTTTGTTGAGCCTTTTCCTTTTCCAGACGAAGAGATCTTTATTTCTGGGCTAATAGTGTGTAACACTAGAAGATTCATGAAAGTGTATGTTGAACCTGTTCTTACACTATGAGAAGCCCTTTATAAGATGGGGTATGGTTAATTAGCTGAAAATGTAAGAGTTAAGCAATACTGCCTCAAAGAGTATAAAATAGCTCTCTTGGGAAGCAACGTCTTAAAATTACATTCGTGAAACCTATGTACTGCTCAACTTACTTACAAAACTGTGCAAATCATGGGGGAAGAGATATGATGACGCCAAAGACAATCTCCTAAGTAATGATGCCACGCAGTCTCTGGTCAAGTACGCCAGATTATCTTGACATTTTGTTTCCTGCTTTCTCAGAGCCCCAGACTGCCAATTACAGAGCTGCACAGAATTAAAAACAACAACAACAACAACTCATCCCTCTTAGAACTCTTCCAGTATTTAGACATCTGTCCTGAAGTTCTTATAACCAGCCCTCAGCCTAACTCTCTATTTCCTTTGAGCTCTTGATAACAGGAAACCACAAAGCAGTGTGAGTTGGCTCCATTAACCCCAGGTACCCTTGGCCATCACTATTTTTCCTTCTCTTCCTCCCTCGTTGTCCCTATGTTCCATTCTAGGCATGACTTCTAATCTCTATCTTCCTTCTCAAAACCATAAAACCACACCTAATGCTACTGGCAGACATGAGCTTTGTCACCAATTGACATGCCTGTTCATTCATTTTACAGTCACTGGCTATGAATTACCTCAAAGTCCCTCCCCATAGCTCAAAATTGACACATATATATACACACACACATACACAAACACATTATATAGTCAACAAGGACCTACTATATGGCACAGGGAACTATACTCAATTTTGTAATAAGTCACAAGGGAAAAGAATCTGAAAAAGAAATAGATATGTATGTATGTCTAACTGAATCACTTTGTTGTACACTTAAAACACTGTAAATCAACTATATCTCAGTTAAAAAACTATTTTATAAAAAATGTTTAGATAAAGTACAACCTACAGGTAAGAGAGCCACAGAGGCTCATGGTTCTGTGCCAGATTAACAGAAAATGATCAACTGAATATAAGAAAAGGGAATATCCTGACTCAATCCTAGAAACCACAGATGGATCCTACCTATTGCTCAAACTTTCAGAAATATATACTGGCAAGAATCAACCTGGAAGGTTGGAGAACATTTAAAGCTCAACATTGCTTTCATGTGAAACTATAATTACATGGACAGAAAATAAATAAATGAGACCCCAATAGACTTGCAATGATGCTCCCTGTTAAGAGGGATGAGGGCTGGAGTGAACTAAGCCACGGAGCATGGGAGTACATTTAAAATACATTCAGCCCCTTAAAAGGGGTTCCTGGCTCTGACTGAGCAAGTAATCTCTGGCTGTATTTACTTCTAATTTACATGTAGCCATAATGATTGGCCCAGAAAATATGTGGGAAAAAAGCACTACTAGCTGGCTTCTGATATGGGCAGACATGCCAAGTGACAATGATCTTTCTAACTACCGAGTGCAACACCAAATACCTTTTTAAAAAGTCTCTGGTTCTGAGGCAACTGTTCCCTTTGATTACTTCTGGACCTGATGCTGGCTCTTTTCCTAGGCCTCATAGGAAGATGAATTTCTAACTTGGCAAATTTATCTGCTATAAATCTAACCTTTTTCCTTCATCTGGACTTAAGTCAAATAATGACTCATCTCAGCCCCTTAAAAGAATACAGGGCAATACGTGATTTCCCTCTCTAAGGATAAGACACAGAAAAATTCATATCAATCAGGCAAATGAAAAATATTGTTCAGCTCAAGAGAAGGAAGATTCTAGAGTCAGAGCAAATATTTACTTAAGAAATAGGTATACAACATAAAAGGTAACTTTAGGAAAATATGAGATCAGACATGAGTCAACATTAACCAAAAAATTATGAATTACAGAGCTGAATGAAGGCAGTCAATAAAGCAGAAAACAAAATAAAAAAGCAGAAAATGGTAGTAGTGAAGGAGAAGATAAACCACAGCTTTGGGTGGGGCCTACATGACTAAGGATTTCAAACCTTCCATTCCCCAAATAAGTAGATGAACATAAAGTACCAAAGGAGGAAAGAAGTCATCAATGCTGAAGCCAGGAATGGATACATTTATCCTCCAAATTACACATAAATAGAGCCAGTTAGATCAGGAAGGAAAATATTTCAGATTTCACGTGTCCTTCTTCAGAGAGCTCTATACTCTCTAGTCCAGCAGAAAGTAGAGAAGAAACTCTTAACCTCAAACCTGGATGAGCAAGATGAACAAGAGGAAGGTCAGAGCTATAGCTTGTCTTGCTCAGTATTTATCTATTTCTATTTATCTATTTATTTACCTGAAGCATCTGAAGCCAGCCTTATTTCTAAAGGCTAAGATTGGAAGAGTCTTCTCAGTTACATCAGGAAGAAGATGCTGCACCCATTCAAACAAAAAACCGGAGACTTAAAAACCGGTAACTGGAAATGCAGGAGCAGGACTGGAATATAAAGTTAAGAAACTTCCCTAAAATGTAGAACCAAAAGACAAACTGAAGGAAAACAGAACAGTTAAGAATGAGAAAGCTGGAGGACGAGTCCAGGAGATCTAACAGCCAAACAAAAGCAATTCCAGAATTAAAGAAAAAAAAAAAAGGGAATGGAGTGGAGTGGGCAGTGTAAGGGTGGGTAGGGGCGATCAAGTAACAAAATCAAAACATTTCCTAAAGTGACAGTCCTAAGTTTGCTGACTTATAAGGGCCACTGATAACCTACATGTCCACTTCTATCATTTAATATGCCCACTCATGATTTTTTTTTTAAACACAAAAGATTTTTTAAAAATTCTTATAACTGATCAGAAAGTGATAAGGGGAGCTCATGGACAAAGGATTAGGAATCAGAAAGTCTGCATTTTTCAACAGCAACCTAGAAACTGGAAGACAATGGACAATGAAGAAAGTGATTTACCATCTACAGTCTCACTGCAGGATGTCCTTTGCAAAGTAGGGAGGAAACTGGTCAAAATGAAGGCGTGAGATACAGGAACAAAAGTTCAATTCACGAGAAAAGTAAAGGGAATTCCTGGCCTGCTTGTGAAAGGACATTGCGAGATGGCAAGGTAGGCTTCACAGACAGGCTGTCTGTCTGAGTACGTTGAGAGATTTCTAGAACTGACAGCTTGGGATTGAAAGAGCACATAGAATCCTAAGCATACAGAACAGAACAGCCAGCACACAGAAAAACTAAGCACACGTAACAAGAAAAATGAAAATTTAAAAGAGAACGAAGGATTTACAGAAGAAGAAAAGGATTCATAGACTTCTAGGTGGCTCAGCTGTGAATGGCACTATCAAGGTCATAATAACATTAACACTGAAAACTGACATGGTCAGAAACACAACCTAATGTATTAGGATGGAGTGGTTCAGGAGGGGGGTAGGCGTGCAACACATCTTCCACAGGGCTGTCTATCAATACTGGAAACTGACATATCCAACAATCCAAGAATAAATCTTAGTGATGCAATGCAAATACCCAATGAAGCAACTAAATCAACTGAAAATGGTAGTTATGGGGAAGAGAAAAGGCAGGAAGGGAGAAAAGAACTCCGTTTTCTTAGAAATCCTCATATAGCTGTTTGACTCTATAACATTGATTTTAAAAAAATAAAAACAAAAAAGAAAATAAAACTATTGAAACTAAAAATGTATTTAAAACTACAACAGGTAGAAGTGCCACTATAGAAGACCAAGATGATGCCATGGAAGACAAGTCTGAGAAAAATCACACATGCTTTAATATCATAGTTACTAGAATGATTAGAAATTCTGGCTGTGGAGCATAGAAAATACAGATTCAAAGAAGAATTGGTACATCCAGAAACAACAAAGAGAATATACTTTATTTAACAATAAAAGTAAGCTTTTCCTAAAAGACATTAAGTTCTTAAGCTTAAAGAACACAGAGAAAAAAAGATGAAACGCACTAAATCAAAATTTAAAACTCTTGTCCAAAAAACACAATTGAGAATTAAAAGACAATCCATGGAACAGGATAAAGTATTTGTAAATCTAAAAAGGAATTGATATCCAGAATATATAAAGAAACTCAACAAGAAGAAAATCAAAAAACTGAACTAAAAAGTAAGACCCGAATAAACATTTCTCCAGAGACATTCAAATGGTCAAAAAAACACCTGACAAGATAGTCAACAGCACTAATTGTTAGGGAAATGCAAATCAAAACCGCAGTGGGATAAGAACACCTCGCATCAATTAGAATTGTTGCTAACAAAATAAGCAAGATTGTGGGGAAATTGAAACCTTTGTGTATTGCTCACAGGAACGCAAAGTACTTCAGCTGCTGTAGAAATCAGAATGGCAGTTTCTTAAAACATTAAACATAGAATTTGTTTAAGCCCACAATTCCACTGCTGGGTATATACACCCAAAATAATTGAAAGCAGGGTCTCAAAGAGATATCTGAACACCCATGTCCATGGCACTGTTATTTACAATAATAGAGAAAAAGGTGAAAGCAACTCAAGTGTCCATGGACAAATGCACAGAAAAACAAAATGCAGTACTTTAAATGCATACAATGGAATACCATTCAGTCTTAAAGAAGGACATTCTGGCACATATTACAACATGCGTGAACCCTGAGGACATTATGCTAAGTGAAATAAGCTTGTAACAAAAAGACAAATATTTTGTGATTCCACTAGGTATATGAGGTACCTAGAGGAGTCAAGTAATGCTCAAAATTCTCCAAGCCAGGCTTCAGCAATATGTGAATCGTGAACTTCCAGATGTTCAAGCTGGTTTTAGAAAAGGCAGAAGAACCAGAGATCAAACTGCCAATATCCACTGGAGTATGGAAAAAGCAAGAGAGTTCCAGAAAAACATCTATTTCTGCTTNTTGTTTTTTTTTTAATCAGCATATATCCGAAGTCTAGACTTACATATACTACTCAAAAGTTTTAAGGGCGAAAAAAATCAAACCTGTTGAATACAGCCCTAGTATCTACTTTACGATGGGGGAAAAATGAGGTACTTCATCTCATTTCCTTTCTTGCTATAATAGAACATCACTTTTTTTCAGTGAAGTCCCTCTTGGCAATAACTTTTTAAAACAGTAGGCAAGAGAGGGAAATCTAAAGGAAACTAGTATTGTGCTGTGCGATCAGTTATTCTCAGCTGGGCTAAGGAGATGGGAAGACTGTAGGTTTTCCTGAGAATTCACATAGACACTTTTGAGAGAGAAGGAAAGGCTGGCCTCATTCATTAATATAACAATGCTGTGAGTAATGTTTCAAACACTATTACCCTGTGGATGAAAGCAGGAATGTGAAGCAAGGGGAATCAAATGACTCTTCTCTGTTCACAATAATTCAGTAACCATGATAACAAATAAACAACAAAAATAGGGGGCTCCTCCCTAACTTTCACGTGAATCGTATTCGAACTCTTATTTTCCTTTTATGAACGAGTTTTCAAATGTAACACAGGGTATCTTCCTAAATTATCACGGAAGCTGTTTATCTCAAATGCAGCAGAACATGAAGAGAAGAAGAAGTCTTTTTATAAGCTGTGAGAAGAGAATAAAACCACAAGTAGCCACAAGTCCCTCTGCTTGAGATATGACCTAAAAACAGCTGGGAGGCACACTTTAAATTAGACTTCTAACCATCTAACCATCAGCCTGAACGATGCCGTCCTGCATGCCCAGAAAAAATCATGGGGAAATCCAGATATGTGGAGGATGAAGAGTGTCACACAGAAAGCTTTTAACTAGTGTGAAAGGGCCACCCCAAAGAAAAGATAAGGCTTTAGAACGTGAAATTCCGATTACGAAAGGGATCGGAAATAAAAAAGGCTTCGCTAAACTGTTATTACCCAAAAAATCTTGGAAGATGAAGAAGCAAGCAAACCAACTCAGTGGCAGCAGTCTCTACCTGACCAAGAATTTCCTGAGGCTTGAAAAGGAGTGTGCTATACGACCAGACTTAGTGTGACTGCTTTTTAAAGCCAAGTCATGGAAATAAAATAAGCAGACAACACATCTGTAAATCCTCCGCGTTCCAAGGTGTCGCCATTTTACACTATTGTAGTTGTGGGTTCCAAGAAACTGAGTGTAGAATTCACCCTGCTGCAGAGAAGTGGGTCCAGAGAGAAACAAAAGGTCACCTCAAACCATGCTGGTTTCTTTGGGTGATGGCTATGGAGGTGACCAGGATGACAAGTAAGGACACTTCTCCTGCTGGGGCCTGATGGTTTTGTTTTGGAGCCTAATCTCAGATCCATGTTACATGAACTCCTCTCAGTTGGAGTTCAGAACACCACACGGATTTCTTTTGGCCTCGATCCCATAACTGCAGCTGTTTGTACTTATTTGAGGTACGGTGTATTTTGAAAGAAAATGAGCCAGACTTCCCCTACTGCCTATGTCAGTGCCTGGTACTAGGAAACATTAACTCTTTCACAGCCAGGCAACTGATGATTATAGTCCTTCCATCAACCAGAGGAAACATAAAGAAATATTGACCAAGATATGCGAAAGGTTCTCCAAACAGGAAGCTCATTTTAAAGCAAAGGCAAATATTCCATTGTTGACTTAGTTTCTGGCTTCCCCAGGAGCTCAGTGGGTAAAGAATCTGCCTGCAATGCAGGAGACACAGGAGAGGGGAGTTCGATCCCTGGGTCAGGAAGATGCCCTGCAGAAGGAAATGGCAACTCCACTCCAGTATTCTTGCCTAAACCCCATGGACAGAGGAGCCTGGTGGGCTACAGTCCATGGGGTCGCAAAGAGTCAGACACGATTCGACTGAGTGGCTAAACTACCTCCAGCTCGTTTCTGAACCCATCTGTCTTCAAACACATTTCAACCAGTGTATAAAATATTATAGAAGAACAACAGTCACTACAGTGAACAAATAGGTGCCAACAAATTGGATCAGTTCAGTTCAGTTCAGTCGCTCAGTTGTGTCCGACTCTTTGTGACCCCATGAATCACAGCACGCCAGGCCTCCCTGTCCAGCACCAACTCCCGGAGTTCACTCAGACTCGCATCCATTGAGTCAGTGATGTCATCCAGCCGTCTCATCCTCGGTCGTCCCCTTCTCCTCCTGCCCCCAATCCCTCCCAGCATCAAAGTCTTTTCCAATGAGTCAACTCTTTGCATGAGGTGGCCAAAGTACTGGAGTTTCAGCTTTAGCATCATTCTATCCAAAGAAATCCCCCTAGAAGAAATGAAAACACACAGTAGAAATGTACACAATCCACTAGGGAAGAATTATGAAGAAACAGAAAAATTGAACAGATCAATAGGGAGATTGAAAAAGTAAGCAACCCCCCACCCCTAACAAGGAAAGACTAGGACCAGATGGTTTCACCGGTGAATTTTATCAAACATGTAAAGAAGAATTAATAACAATCTTTCTCAAACTCTTCCAAAAAACTGAAGAGGGAACATTCCCAAACTCCCTTTACGAGACTAGCATACCCTGATACCAAAGCCAAATAAGAATATTTCAAGAAAAGCAGACTACTGGATGATGTAGAAGCAAAAATTCTCAACAAAATTATAGAACACCAAAGTCAACAACACGTTAGAAGAGTCAGATGCCATGATCAAGTGGGATTTATTTCTAAGACAGAAGAGTGGGTCAACATAATGCAAAATCTATTAGCACAATATATCACTATTAACAAAATAATGGCTAAAAATCATATGACTCTCTCAATACATGCAAAAAAAGCATTTGACAAAATTTAACATACACTCATGATTAAAACCAAAAACTCAACTGAGTAGAGCAGGAACATATCTCAACATAATAAAAGGCATACATGATAAACTGACAGCTAACATCATACTCACTGGTAAAAAAATGATTAAAATTTTCCCACCAAGATCAGGAACAAGACAAGAATGCCCACTCTTACCACCTGTTTTCAACATAGACCTGTAAGTCCTAACCAGAGCAATTACACAATAAAAATAAAAGACATTCAAATCAAAAGAAAGCACTAAAGATGTCTCTGTTTGCAGATGATACGCTCTTATATAAAGAAAATCCTAAAGACTCCATCAAAAAACTTCTAGGTGTAATAAACTAATTCAGTAAAATTGCAGTATATAAAAATCAACATACAAAAATCATTCTTGTTCCTATATTCTAAAAATGAATATACGAAAAATAAAGAAGTCTATTTAAATAGAATTTATTTATTTATTTTTAAAAATAGCATTTAAAACAGTAAAATTCTTAGGAGTAAATTTAANAAATCCTAAAGACTCCATCAAAAAACTTCTAGGTGTAATAAACTAATTCAGTAAAATTGCAGTATATAAAAATCAACATACAAAAATCATTCTTGTTCCTATATTCTAAAAATGAATATACGAAAAATAAAGAAGTCTATTTAAATAGAATTTATTTATTTATTTTTAAAAATAGCATTTAAAACAGTAAAATTCTTAGGAGTAAATTTAACAAGGGCAGTGAAAGATCTATACACTGAAAATTACAAGACATTGACGAGAAAAACAGAAGACACAAATGGAAGGATATCCTGTGCTCATGGATCAGAGGAATTAATACGGTTGTGATATGGGCTTCCCAGGTGGCACAGTAGTGAAGAATCTGCCTGCAATGCAGGAGACTTGGGTTCGATCCCTGGGTTGGGAAGATCCCCTAGAGGAAGAAATGACAACCCATTGCAGTATTCTTGCCTGGAAAATTCCACGGACAGAAGAGCCTGAAACACTACAGTCTGTGGGAATCTCAAAGAGGGACCCAACTGAGCCACCTGTAGATTCAAGGCAATCCACACCAAAATTCCAATGGCATCTTTCACAGAAATAAAACAAACAATCCTAAACTGACATGGAATCACAAAAGACCTCACATAACCAAAGCAATCCTGAGAAAGAAGAATGAAGCAGAAGCATCACCATTCCTGATTTCAAGCTTCATTACAAAGCTATGGTAATCAAAATAGCATGGTGAACAAGATCAAGATGACCAAGTAAGAGGATATGGAGTTCACTGTCCCCCACAAACATTTAAAAAATACACTTACATATAGAACAATCCTCACTGAAACCTGGAAACTGGCAGAAGGACTCCCGTGCATCCAAAGTTATAAGAAAAACACAAAAGTAATCAGGAAGGGAAGAAAAATCTGGTTGGGACCTGTGCCCCTGGGAGTGGATCTAGAGAAAAAGGGAGATTATAGAAGTGGACACTTGCCCTGGGGAGTAAGCAGGTCAGAGCTAATATGCGCTCAGCCCTCAGGGTTTCTGCCCCAGCAACTTGGGATAAGACCTCATCCCCAACAGGTCAGTGACAGCCACTGAGCAGACAGGAAGTCCTATGTCATACCTAGCTCAGCTCTAGACCCTCCATTCCCAGCCCCACCCCCTACCAAGGTGAAAGCTACCAGCATACCCTCAGAGGACATACAAACATGTTGTCCATGGAATTCTCCAGGCCAGAATACTAGAGTGGGTAGCTTTTCCCTTCTCAAAGGGATCTTCCCAACCCAGGGATTGAACTCAGGTCTCTCACATTGTGGGCAGATTCTTTACCAGCTGAGTCACAAGGGAAGACCAAGAACACTAGAGTGGTAGCCTATCCTTTCTCCAGGGGATCTTCCTGACCCAGGAATTGAACTGGGGTCTCCTGCATTGCAGGTATATTCTCTACTAACTATCAGGAAGCCCCAGGAGACTAAGCAACATGCTACTAAAACATCAGTGGGTCAATGTGGAAATCAGACAATATGAAAACACAACCCTGCAAAATCCATGGGGTGGGGCACAAGCAGCTCTGAGGGAAGCTTACGGTAACACAGACTTGCCTCCAGAAACAAGAAAAATCTCAAATACACGACCTAACATGACCACATACAGCATTAAGAAAAGAAAAACAAATAAAGTACAAATTCAGCAGAAGAAAATAATAAAGATCAGAGAAGAGATAAGTAAAACACGTATCAAAATGCAATATAAAAGGTCAATAAAACCAAGAGTTCTTTTTTTTGAAAGGATAAACAAAAGCAACAAATATCTAGCCAGGCTCACCAAGAAGCAAAAAGGAGGACTTGAATAAGCAAATTAAGAAATGGAAGAGGATAACTAACAGCCAATACCACAGAGATACAAAAATCATAAGAGAATATTACGACAATGATACACCAACAAACTGGACAACCCAAAAGAAATGGACAAATTTCTAGAAACATACAACCTACCAAGGGTGAATCAAGAAGGAACAGACAGCCTGAACAGACCTATCACTAAAAGTGAAATTAAATTTGAAGTTAAAAAAAAAAAGAAAACAAACAACTAAAAATCTCCCAAATGACAAAAGTCCAGGACCAGATGGCTTCACAAGGAAATTCTATCAAACATATAAAGAAAAACTAGGACCTATCCTTCTCCAGTTATTCCAAAAAACTGAAGAGAATAGAACACGCTCATTCATTCTACCAGACCATCATTATTCTTATATCAAAATCAGACAAAGTCACTAAAAAAAAAAAAGAATATTAGAAGCCAATATCTTTGATGAATAGAGACACAAAAATCTTCAACAAAATGTTAGCAAACCAATCCAACAATATTTTAAAAAGGATTATACATGATGATCAAGCTAAATTTATTAAAAGAACACAAGGATGGTTCAACATTTGCAAATCAATCAGTGTGGTACATCACATTAACAGAAGTAATGATAAAAATCATATGATCATTTCAACAGATGCCAAGAAAGCATATGACAAAACACAACATCCATTCATGATACAAACTTCCACCAAAATGAGTATAGAAGAGACATCTCTAATCTTAATGAAGGCCGTGTATGATAAACCCACAGCTAACATCATATTCACAGTTGAAAGTCTTTCCTCTAAATTCAGGAACAAGACAGGATGCCCACTCTTACCACTCCTATTTAACACAGTATTGTAAGTTCTAGCCACAGCAATCAGACAAGAAATAAATGGCATCCAAACTGGATGAGAAGAAATAGAACTGTGATGTTTGCAGATGACATGATACCTTATACAGAGAACCTTAAAGTCTACACTGAAAAACGATTAGAATAAATGAACATAGCAAAGTTGCACAATACAAAATTAACGTGCACAAATCTGTTGACTATCTATACACTAGTAATTAACCCTCACAGAGAGAAAGTTTAAAAAAATCCTGTTTAAAATCACATCAAAAAGAATAAAATGCCTAAGAATAAACTTAACCGAGAAAGTTAAAGACCTATACTCTGAAAACTATGAAATTCTGAGAAAGGCAACTGAAGATGACACAAAGAAACAGAAAGATATCTCATGTTCTAGGGCTGGAAGATTGTTAATGTTGCTAAAATGGCTATGCTACCCAAAGCAATCTACAGATTTAATGCAATCCCTATCAAAATGCCCTGGCCATTTTTCACAGAACTAGAATAATCTGAAAATTCATACAGAATCAGGAAACACCCCAAATTGCCAAAGTAATCTTGTGATAAAAGAACAAAGCTGAAGGTATCAGGCTCCCAGACTTCAGGCCTACAGTAAGTAAAACAGACACATAGATCAATGGAACTAAGGAGAAAGCAAGAGTCCACAAATAAACCCACCAGGGTTCAATTCTTGGGTCGGAAAGATCCCCTGGAGAAGGAATTTCCCACTATTCTTGCCTGGGAAATCCCATGGACAGGGGAGCCTGGCAGGCTGCAGTCCATGGGGTTGCAAAGAGTCAGACATGACTGAATGATTAACACTTTCACTTATGTCAATTAACCTAAAACAAAGGAGGCAGGAGTATACAGTGGAGAAGAGACAGTCTCTTCAAAAGTGGTGCTGGGAAAACTGGACAACTATGTATATCAATATGTGTTGTATATTTATTATATTGTATAATATACATAATAAAACAGTGAAATTAGAATATTTCCTCACACCATATACAAAAATAAACTCAATATGGATTAAAGACCTAAATTAAGACCTGGAAATGACTATAAGAGAACATAGAAACACTGTTTGACATAAATCATAGCAATATTTTTTGGATCCATTTACTAAGGCAAAAGAAGTAAAAGCAAAAATAAACAAACGAGACCTAATTAAACTTTTCTTTTTAAATTTATTTATTCAATATAGGTGAATTACAATGTTGTGTTAATTTCTGCTGTACAGCAAAGTGGCTCAGTTAGACAGATACACTCATTTTCATATTCTTTTCCATTATGGTTTATCACAGGATATTGAATATAGTTCCTCGTGTTATACAGTTGGACCTCGATGTTCATCCATTCTATACATACCAGCGCATATCTGATAATCCCAAATTCCCAATTCAACTCTTTCCCATCCTCCACCCCCTTGGCAAGCACCAGTCTATTCTCTATGGAACCTAATTAAACGTAAACACTTTTGTACAGCAATGGAAACCATTAGTAAAACAAAAAAAACAACCTATAAGAGAAAATATTTCCAAATGATACTACCAATAAGGGGTTAATGTTCAAAATACATAAACAGCTCCTATAACTCAACTTAAAAAAAAATCAAAATATAGACAGAAGACCTAAATAAATATTTTTCCAAAGAAGACAGACAGATGGCGAAAGGCACATAAAAAGATGCTCAGCATCGTTAATTATTAGAGAAATGCAAATCAAAACACAATGAGATATCACCCCACACCTGTCAGAATGGCTACCATTAAAATGTAAACAACAAAAGTTGGGAGGATGTGGAGGAAAAGAGAACTCTTCTACAACAACTGTTAGTGGGAATGTAAACAGGTGCTGCCACTGTGAAAAAGAGTATAGAGGTTTCCCAAAACACTAACAACACAACTACCATATGATCTAGCAATTCCACTTCTGGACATTTGTGTAGATGAAAACACGAGTTTGAAAAGATACAGGCACCCCACTGTTCATAGTAGCACCATTTATAATAGCCAAGACATGGAAGCAACCCAAGGAGCCATCAGCAGATGAATTGAATGGATGAAGAAAAAGATTCACAAATGATATGACACTGTATGTACATATAAGCTATAAAAGACCCCAAACTATAAAACTACTAGAAAAAAACATAGGGAAGAAGTTCCTAGACACACTGGTCTTGGCAATGATGTTTCGGATATAGCATCAAAAGCACAATGAACGCAAAAGCAAGTGGAACTGCATCAAACTAAACACACCTGCACACTGAATGAAACTGTCAGCAAAGTGAAAAGTCAATCTATGGAACCGGAGAAAAACACTGCAAACCATCTATCTGATCAAGGGTTAACAGGAACTCATACAACCATGTCAAAACAACAAATAACTAATAATGGGCAAAAGCCTTGATAGACATTCCTCTACAGAAGACATGCAGAACAGATAATCGAAAACAAGTTCATTGCTAGTCATTCCAGAAATGCAAATCCGAACCACAATGTATCAACTCACACCTCAGAGTCAGTTGAGTTCAGTCCCTCAGTGGTGTCCAACTCTTTGCGACCCCATGAGTTGCAGCACGCCAGGCCTCCCTGTCCATCACCAACTCCCGGAGTTCGCTCAAACTCACATCCACTGAGTCAGTGATGCCATCCAGCCATCTCATCCTTGGTCGTCCCCTTCTCCTCCTGCCCCCAACCCCTCCCAGCATCAGAGTCTTTTCCAATGAGTCAACTCTTCGCATGAGGTGGCCAAAGGTCCTTCCAAAGAACACCCAGGACTGATCTCCTTTAGAATGGACTGGTTGGCTCTCCTTGCAGTCCAAGGGACTCTCAAGAGTCTTCTCCAACACAAGAAGAGACAAGTTTTGGCAACACGATGGAGAAAAAAGAACCCTTATACCCTGTTGACAGCAATGTAAGTTGGTTCAGCCACTACAGGAAACAATATGAAGTTTCCTCAAAAAATTAAAAATAGACCTACCATATGATCCAGCAATCCCACTTCAGGCTATACAGCCAAAGAAAATAAAATCACTTATCTCAAAGAGATAACCATACTCCCATGTCTCCTAAAGCATTATTTGTAATAGCCGAGACATGCAAACAAGCTAAGTGTGTATCCCTGGGTGACTGGATAAAGAGAATATGGTGTATATAATATATATACAATGGAATATCATTCAGTCATAAAAGAGAAAGCAATCCAGCCATTTGCCAAACCACAGATGAACCCAGAATGCACTATGCAAAGTGAAGTAAGTCAGAAACAGAAAGATAAAATACTATGCGATCTTACTTAATCTGTGAAATCTAAAAAAAGCCAACTCATAGAAATAGTAGAATTAGTGGTTATCAGTGGCAAGTGGTTGGGGGATATGGAGAGACATTGGTCAAAGGATACAATTTTCCAGCTATAAAATGAGTTAAGTTCTGGGGATCTATTGTACAGCATCTAATGTACAGACAGTAATTAACATACTACATTATATACTTGAAAGGTGATGAGAGTAGATCTTAAATGTTATCTACTGCTGCTGCTAAGTCGCTTCAGTCATGTCCGACTCTGTGCGACCCCAAAGACGGCAGCCTACCAGGCTCCCCCCCACCCCCCACCCCCAGGATTCTCCAGGCAAGAACACTGGAGTGGGTTGCCATTTCCTTCTCCAATGCATGAAAGTGAAAACTGAAAGTGAAGTCGCTCAATTGTGCCTGACTAAGTCTTAGCGACCCTATGGCCTGCAGCCTACCAGGCTTCTCCGTCCATCACCATCCCCAAAAAGCTGATTTTTTGAGATAATGGATGTGTTAACTAACCTTATTGCAATAATGATTTTGCAACCTATTCACATACCTGTTCATCATGCTATACACCTTAAGCTTATACAATGTATCAATAATATTGCAAAGAAATGGGAAAAAATAAGAGTTTTGGACTGAAGTGGCAAAAGAAATAGATTATTTAAAAATGTTGTACAAACTTTAAGCTCTCTGTTAATTAAAGTAAAAGAAAAAAGAATTGCACATTAACTATCAGGAGAGAGAAACTATTCTCTTCTACTAAATACTAGTAATAGTTTTATAGTAAAACAAATTAACAGAAATATAAATGATATGATAACTTCTATCAATTTCAATGAAATCTGAAAACAAAAATAAATAGTTCTCAGGGGGCATTTCACCCATGAACTTAAAAATACACACAAAAACAAGCACTTCTCACTCCTAACCTGACCTCTTGATATAGTAGAACCCAGTGTCCTGTATTTTTTAAGTCTCCTTAAGAAATTCAGAAGTAACCTCTGATTATATGCCATTGTCTTAAATCAAGAGTTCTAGAAAGACTTTTACAAAGGAACCGGAGTGTTGTATTCTCTATGTAGAGTGGCCAACCTGACACAAAGGAAAGCAGAGGTTCCCCAAGCAGGCTTTGCCACTGACCACAGAAGCACTGATTCCTGGGCCCGAACTGAGGCCTACTGAGTCAGACTCCGTACAGGTGGGAACCAAGAATTTTCACTTTAGCAATTATCCAAAATCAGCCCAGGCTGAAAGCCAGATGTGTTAACTCCTATACTAAGACTAGCGATTCTCAAACTATAGCATGCAGCCTCCAGAATCCACTGGAGATCTTGCTCTAACAATCAGTATTTGGGCTTCACCCTCTAAGTTTTGAGACAGTAGGTCTGAGATGGGCCTGAGAATTTGTACTTACTGACAGGTACTGCTAGTCTTGGGACCACAGTTTGAGAACTACTCACTGGACTGTCCATTTAATACTATGCGATAACATTATCAGTTGCTTCAAAATAGCCTTACAGGGAACTAGAAAAGTTGATGACTCAAGACTGAAGTCTCTGATAAGTGTCTGAAGTTTAAGAGGTTGGTCTGTTAATCAAACACCACTTCCATATACTTTTGACACCAGGCACTTGGAACTTTCTTTAACAAAATCAATTGGATTACAATCCAAACTGAGGGTCATTTCACCTATTCAAGGATGAGGATAGCTAGGAATTTTCTCAGGAAGGAGTTTTTGGATTATTCAATAAAGACTTTTAACTGAAACGCCACAGAAAAATGCAGGGTGGATATATAATCCTTGGACACTTTTCTTTTAAAACACACTTAGTGAAGATGCTAAGAACATGTGTTTGAGCAGGACTTGATCCCAGTGTGTGTCCATAGGAATAAAAGAGCTGCGACGTACCCATCACATTATCACATGAAGTGACCTGCGGAGTGAAGCTGCTTAATGCTGTCCATCTGAATGGTGAAGCATGTCTGCCAAAAGCAACTGCTTTAAGTTTCGACAGTGTTCACACCAAGCTCTCCTTTAGCAAAGGACTGGACGACACATCTGAGGCTTCTTGAATTTATTTCCTGTTTATGAGTATAAGACATTATAGCTCTACTGGAAAGGCAATATCTAACCCATATAGAGGGTTCTTTTAAGCTATTAAATTATAAATTTGAAAAAAGGCAGAGGGGTGTGGACACATGTTTTATATCATTTGGAAGTGGAATCTGATCTGTTAAAAGGTAATTCCTGTATACTATGTGACTCTCAGTGCCTTTCTGTTAATCCTCTTAAGCAACATTAAGGTCCAAAATCTTTGAGATCTGCCAATTCAACCCAGAGGCATTTCCTCATGATCAAAAGCTATGATTAAAGAACTCATAGTGTAAATGATTATAAACTGACTTCTGAATAAAAATGCTATAAGTCCAAATTTCCTGATGTGTTCCCACCCAATTTCCAGTTGAAATGCATGTAAATAAAGACAAAAAGGCAAAAATTCAAAATGGCTAAGAAATCAAGAAGAGTAGCCAGCCATTTATCAGAACCTGGGAATAATATACATTAAGTACAGTGTAATATCTATGAAGTGCAGTGAAGATGGAGCAGAACTGAAAGCAGTGTCCAATGAATGCTTGCGTGATGAAAACAAACGGGAAGAAGTAAGCTAGAAGGATCAGACCTTCCCCACTCTACCTCATTTTCCAGAAAAAAAGGTTGGGGACCAAAGAGAGCAGCAGGGACCAACCCCTTACCATGCAGCTCTGCTTTCTGAAATGTACCAATGACCAGACAGTAATCCACTATTCTCCCTTTCTCCCATCACTTTAATAAGTTCTATGCTAAGACATTTGTTCATAAATCAGTTGGTAGTGGTGGTACTGTTTAGTCACTAAGTTGTGTCCAACTCTGCGACTCATGGACTATAGCCCCCCAGGCTCTTCTGTTCATGGGATTTTCCAGGCAAGAATACTAGAATGGGTTGCCATTTCCTACTCCAGGGGATTGCCCTGAACCGGGGACCAAACCCACGATTCCTCCACTGGCAGGCAGATTCTTTACTGCTAAGTCACCAGGGAAGCCCTTATAAATCAGTAACTACAATAAATAATTCACTGTCTGGTCCGTGGCCTCCTGAATATAGGAGAACAGAAGTCTAGTTCTAACCGACGTGGGTAGAGGGAGAATTGTAACACGAAAATTTTCCTGTCCTTAGCCAGGCCCCTCAGCACTGATTTATAACTCAGGAATGAACGGGAACCCCCTTCCTCGGAAAGAAGGGGCCAGGGTTTGCTCCCGTTTTAGCCATCAAGGCGCAGAACCTGCAGTAGTCAGGAGGGTGGTCCTCATCACTTCACAAGGGCGCATGGCTAACCGGGAGGGTTAGGCCCGGAGTGCAACCAGCCATGGACCACTTGCCCAGCTGTGTGCCTTGGTGTGCAGCTGTCTGTCTCAAAGAAGAACCTTTCTGAGACTAGTCAGGAGACACACCGCTAGCAAAGGAGGAGTGGTTTTAACTCCAAAGTCAAAGCCTGCACTATTCAATATGATAGTCACTTGCCAGATGTGGACCATACAGAAACAGAACATCTCCATCTCTGCAAAAACTTCTATTGGGCTGTGCAGGCTTACTGTGCACAAAAACCATGATGTAGAAAGAAATGTTGTACTTTTCAATTAAAATGGAAGAAGCTTTATTCTACCAAATGGGCTCTCCAGAGAGTTCTGTCATTTTGGAGTCAGCATGAGGCCTAACTAGATGCATCAAGAAAAATGTACACATTAAGACAAGTAATTATAATAAGCTCAGAGCTAACCCTTCTTTTTCACCATGTTTTCTAACTTTTAATACATTAAAACCAAACACATGGAAGCACTGAGATGTCCTATGTTCCTTAAAAAGGAAGAGAGTTCTTATAACATATTCATCTATATTCATCTATTGTCCTTTCCTCAGAAAATTCCCTTGAGAAATCAGTTTTCAATCTTATTTCTAATCCATCTCAATCTGTACCCTAATCAGTAAATCAGTATGTACTGTAGTTATTATTAGGCAAAATAAGCAATTAATTTTACCAGTCAACACTCACTGTATGTCAGTCAATCACACAAAACCAAAAGCAAGTAAGAACATATTTCAGAAGGAATTTGTCTTTTAAAATAGGGGAAAGTGTCACATGATAGAAACTAATAATGAGTGGGGATGGGAATCTAAAAACAAAAAATGACTCAAATGAACTTATTTGCAAAAGACAGACTCATAGGCTTCAAAAACAAGTTTATGGTTACCAAAAGGTTGAGGGGAGGGATAAATTAGGAGTTTGGGATTAACACCTACACACTACTATATATAAAATAGATAATCAACAAGGACATAAGAAACCCTACTCAATATTCTGTAATAACCTATATGGGAAGAGGATCTGAAAAAGAATGGATATATGTACATGCATAGCCGAACCACTTCCCTGTATACCTGAAACTAACACAGTATCGTAAACCAACTTTACTGCAGCGTAATATAAAGATAAATAAATAAATAAATGGATATTGCTATTACAAGTTTTCTAAATTAAGTTGGCTGAAAAGCAAAAAACTAAAGTAAAAAATGCAAACACTATCACATACCGAACTGTTATGTTGTAACCTGAAACCAACATAATGTTATACATCAATTAAATCTCAATTTTAAAAATTAAACTATAAAAAAAAAAAAAAGGATCCGGAATAGTGAGGGTGAGTGTAAATCAATATCCATTGTCTTGTGAGAGCTAGATAGGAAGGCATTCTTTTATCCCTAATCAAAGTCAGATAAACCAGAGGATCTAAAGCCACAAATAGGATGTTTCCCGCCAAGGCCAAAAGGACAAAGAACTATCAGTAAAAGAGGAACACAAAAGACAGGCTCTAGAAATACACGGTTTTTCCAAACTTCAAAGTTCTAGGGTTGTGCAAATAAACAAGTGCTGGTTAAAGAAGCTAATTTGCATACCTAAATCAGGAATTCTGAGAATCCAGGTCATTTAGAATGGAAATCCCTAAGTCGTGTGGTTCTACAGGAAAGTATTTAAACCACAGATATCCATTCTCAAAAACAGAGCAGAGACTATGGCTGCCCCAATCCCTGTATTTTAGTAGACAATCCAGAACACTCCATGGTTGGAGACAGTTCACAGGGGCACACAGTGCTTGTTCAGCTAAAGGCTGGCAAGAGTGCCACCAACATGGTGGCTCACAAGACACCCTAGAGCCCATCCTCTGGGGTAACCTAATGTCATTTAACCTCTGAGCCACCAGGGAAGCCCTGCTTAATGGAAGGTACCACTAATTGAAAGAGAAAGGCTATCTTTGGCACTAAACAGAGATATAAACATGAAGACATCTCTGAAAATAGGTCGAAGAGTTTTCCTACTTTCAAAGAAAACTTCTGTTTCGAGGTGTTTCAATAGAGTAAGGTGAACTATTATTCAAGGGGCAGTAACTAAAAAGTGGTGGCAGCACTCACAGAATGGACAGCGTCATCCAGGGACCCATGCAACTTAATGGGGTCAGGAGTGTCCTTCCTTCCTAGAAGCACGATCCCATAGAGCTGGAGCATGAAAACTAGACAGTCTTTGTGGAAGTGAAGACAGGATACTGGAGTCACGTATCTTAGTAATCATCCCCCAAAACTTTGTACTTCAGGTTCTTGTAGTCCAAAGAAACAAGAACGTAACAGAAATCAGAAATGGGCTGTTTAGCAAGAGCCCAAATGTAACCAAATGTACTTACAAACACCTTTGAATATTATCCCAAAGAAAATTTAACATTCTTATACGCTTTGTAGTGTTAAAGACATATCAGTGATCCAATAAAGGTTATTCCAACTATTCAGACTTAGGGGAAAACATCCAACTAATTTTTCCATGAGGACATAATCGAGGCTGCATGTGGCACACACCAATAGATAGCTACCAGACAGTTACCAGTGTTATGCCCATACGCACTGGTGAAATGCTTGCCTTGAAAACCTGTATCTTCTAACGACAGGAACTGTCACCAATTTTGGCCAACACTGACTCTGTAAGACATCTCTCCCACCCATCCCTGTCCCCAGTTGGCCATGTTGAGTTTAGAACCAAAGTTGACTTTATTCAATTATTTGGTCTTCTGGACCTTCAGCTTTGTTCTCCCTGCAGTTCCTAGCCCTCAGAATAAAAACATGCTATAATTCCCACTT
This sequence comes from Neotragus moschatus, assembly GCA_006410615.1. NCBI lineage: Eukaryota > Metazoa > Chordata > Mammalia > Artiodactyla > Bovidae > Neotragus > Neotragus moschatus. Next base: position 205,021 of record SJYA01001285.1, read on the forward strand.
AAAAAGGATACAGAAAGAAATATTCCTTGACTCCAACTACCACTACTTCCTCTTCCCTAGCTCCTTGCCCCCTCCCCACTCTCTTCCTTTTCAAGGCCAAGAATACTGAAGGGATAGTCTGTGCTCACTTCTTCTGCGTCCTCTTACGATGGACCACGGCTTCTGCCCTCACTGCTCAAAATTTTGAGCGAAGATCCTTTTCCTCTAAATAAGGACATTTCTGTGTCCTTATCTTGCTTGTGTCGTTAAGGACATTTTTACATTGTTAATCACTGTCTTAAAAACTTGCCCTACTTAATGACTGTATGCTCCTTTGATTCCTATCCAACTTTTTGCTAGCTTTTTCTCAGGCCTCTTTGCAGGATGCTCCTCCTGTGAGAGTCCGGAAATGTTGGTGCACCCCCAAGGCCTTTGCTTAGCCCTTTTCTAGTGGTGCTAACTCTCCCTAGGCCATCTTATTCATAGCAATGGATCCCACAAACACTTGCAGGCTGATGGTTCTTAAATGTGCATCGCTAGCCCAGAACATAATCTTCCACACTCCAACTGACCTGTCCATAATTTTAAAACCTCCCATTCAAAAATAGCCCCAACACAACTTATTTTCCTACACTGAGCATGTCGCTACATCCTGCTGACTACACTTTTCAATGAATTCAAATGCATTCTTTCTCCACTGCACTTTATTCAGTTCAGGTCATCTCCCCAGGACAGTTGTAAGGGTCTCTGTCTCTAATCTTAGCTCACTTCTCTGTCTCTCTCCAGTTTAACCTCCCTTAATGATCTAACTAGGAGAAGAAAAGGAACTATGGAAATCCTTTCGATTGTCAACAATTTGGGAGGGAGGGAAGAAGCAAGCTTCAGATTCCTTCAGACACAACAAGACCTCCATGATCCAGCTCTGCCTCATTGCCCATTATTCACCAACCAAACCACCTGGAGCTCCTAGAAAACACCACGTTACTTCCTATCTTTTCACGGCCTATTCTCATGGACTGGAATGCCCTTTGCCACTGCCTGTCCACAAGGTGAACGCTCCTTTATTTTTCAGCCTTCCATTACCAAGTCTCAGAAGTCTCTTTCTTAGTCACCCTCTCATATCACGTCAGCCATGCTCTCTCATATAACATCATCTCTGCACCCTGCATATAAGAGACAGCTTCATCGCACTAAACTCTCTCCATTTGTGAAGCAATTACTGGACTCTGAGCTCCCTGAGGACAAAGTCAGCACCATAATTACTTTTGTTTATCCTAATGGTCAGTGTGTCTGGCAGACAGTCCTCATAAAAGGCATGGTGGACAAAAGAATGCAGAGAGCCACTAGAAATAAAAAATGAACCACAAAAATTGGTTTACTCCAAAATACACAGTATTTAAACATGGCTCTATTTCCTAACCAGGGAATCTCCATTCATTCATTCATGCAACAAATACTGACTGAGCACCCACTGCATGCAGAAAAGCCTTATCACACAAAAAACAAAGTGTAGGTAATGGAAAGTCTTCCCAGCTTTTTCAAATCATTGCAAACCCTGACAACTCAAGAGCCTTTTGGTCCATCCCACACATTCTATTTCCAATGGCAATTAGGACAACAGAAAACACATAGAAACGGGTGGGAAGATGACCCCACAATGGTTAAGCCTTAGAGCTAACGTTCTTTCTGTTCTGTGGTCAGTAGTGTCCAGCTCTTAGCGACCTCATGAACTGTAGTCTGCCAGGCTCCTCTCTCTGTCAATGGGATTTTCCAGGCAAGAATACTGGAGTGGGTCGCCATTTCCTCCTCTAGGGGATCTACCCAGCCCAGAGATCAAACCCACATCTCCTGCGGTGGCAGGTAGATTCCTTACCACTGAACCACTGGGAAGCAGTCTTCTTTACCACATCCCTTAACTCATTCCCTCTTTATTAACACACTCCCCTGGTTTTCTCATCATGGATTTGGAAGTCACCATTGCCTACATAAACATCTACATTCCCAATTTCATATCATGCCAATTCTATACTATGTCATTTCCATTTTCAGAAGTTACGGCCTCAACATGAAGAAATTCCCAAACGATCTGGCTTTATCTAAATCATACCACCAAACAGGAACAGGCAAATCAACCTGAATGAGAAATCCACAATGGTATAAAGTGAGAGACAGACCTTCCCATTATATAAACAAATAAATAAATTTCCAATGAAAAACAAAGCCTTAACATACCTAAGGGAAATCATAATAGAACATTTATATAGTCCTAGAGTAGGGCGAGGCTATTTTAGCATAATGCCAAAATAAGAAGCCTAAAAGATTGATAAAGTGAACATTTAAAGCTTCTTTATATTTAAGAAAAATAAATGCACACTGAAAAAAAGTATTATGAAAAGCCATTAATATCTTAAAATTTTTAAAGAATTCTATGTATTAAGTATATAATTTAAACAAAAAATCTGCACATAAGCATCCTAGAAGAAAAATGATTATAAACATGAACCCAAACTTTATAAGAAATACAAATGTTCAATGCTAAGAAAAAGTTACGCTTAACCTCTCCAATGATGAAAGAAATCTGAATTTTAAAAACAAAATACCATCTCCCCTGGAATGTCGATGACTGAAGTGTGTAATACTCAGTGGTTAAAGAAGTGTGGCATTTGCAAGTGCTGTGTGAGGAAGTTTCCATGTGGAACAATTACCCTCATCCTTCAGGGTGACTCTGGTAATATCTATCAAAAACCAGGCAAGCATACCCTTTGACCCAGCAATTTTGCTTCAAGGTATTTATCCTGAGGAAACATCAGCAACCTATGCTGAAATATCTAAATGAGGGCATCCTTTGTAACAGAAATTGAAAGCAACCTAAGGTCCCAAGGAAGAAGATTATTTAAGTAAATAAAAATATAATTGAGGGATGAATTATGCCCTACTATTAAAAAGTCATACTGTAGACTTCCTTTCCAGGAATACTGAAGAAAAAATACCCTGAAAACTCTCCCAGTACAAAAACATCTAAAACTGCTGGTTGTGTGAACATATGAAATTGTGTACACACACAGACACAGACACACAGACACACACACAGACACACACACACACACACACACACACACAGACACATACACACAGACACACACACACACAGGCACAGACACACACACACAGACACAGACACACACACAGACAGGCACAGACACACAGACACAGACAGACAGACACACACACACACACACACACACACACACAGACACACACACACACACACACACACACACACAGACACACACACACACACACACACACACACACACAGAGACACACACACACAGAGACACACACAGACACACACACACACACAGACACACACAGACACACACCACACACAGACACACACAGACACACACACAGACACACACAGACACACACACAGACACACACACACAGAGACACACACACACAGACACACACACACAGAGACACACACAGAGACACAGAGACACACACAGAGACACACACAGAGACACACACACACACATACACACACACACCCTTTCCAAATGCTTAGCCAACCTGGCCAAAATGTAACAAACCTCCAGAGAAGCCAAAATATGTCAAGACATCAGCCAAGGTAGAACAGCACATAACCAGCCAGGTGTATCCCAATCCCACCTGAGCCTTAGTTTTGACTTTTACAAGCAGAAATCAAGTGGGAAGCTAAAGTCAGATCAAAAAGCTGGGACATTTCACCCTTAATAAGTGTAAAGGGGGAAAAGTACTAACCCATGTCATGTAGGGAGAGGATAAAGAAACATGACTGTCTCAGATTTGGATCTAGGCAGGAAGGCGCCTTCTCTGAAGATTTACACCCAGACACTTGCCCCTAATATTACACTGGAGGTGTGAATTCATACAATTGCTATGGCCATCCAAAAACCTCAACTGATATTTAAACTAATGTGGACATGAATTGATAGCGCCCTTAAGACATCAGTAGAAGCAAATACAAGTCTGTTATATTTCACCTTAAGTTCTCAAAGAATTACTAGAGGAAAAGTTCCTAGAAACATGAACTCATGTACAAAAACAATTCAAAAAAAAATTCACAGAATACAAGAAGAAGCCAGCACATACCAGAGATGCAAAAAACAACAAACAGCACAATCAGACCTATAAAGTCTACAGAAAATGGAATTATCATACAGACTATAAAATAAAAATGTTTAATATGTTTAACAAGAGGAATGTAGTAACAGAAAAGCAACTGTTTTAAGACCATGCAAATTAGAAAAAGATTCAAATAGAGTCTGTAGGAATGAAAACCATGGTATTTCAAATAAGTGCATGAGATAAATATCTGATTAGGTGTAACTGATTAGAAAATTGGTAAATGAGACTGTTACTACCCCAAAAAAATCACACAGAACAGACAGAGCCTCAGAGATGAGAATTTGAAAGTGAGGTTCAAAGGCAGGAATGACACTGAAAAGGCCTCAGAACCGTCTAACTGGAGAGTCAAAACCACAAAACTGTCAGAAGCATTCCTCTAAGAACTAATGAACAAAAATGTCCCAGAACTGGTGGCAGATATGAATCCTCAGATATAAGAAACAGCAAGACCAATAAAAAAGAAATTCAAACCAAAACAAACTTAATAGTGCAATTATTACCAAAAAAAAGTGCTATTCATTTCTAAGTTTTTAACCATAAAAACCCTACAAAGCAACCATATACTCTAGCATTCATAATTTTTTTAAAAGTATGCATTTATAGATGCACATACTGGAAAAGGGCTCCCCTGACAGCTCAGTTAGTAAAGAATCTGCCTGCAATGCAAGAGACCCCGGTTCGATTCCTGGGTCAGGAAGATCCCCTGGAGAAGGGACAGGCTACCCACTCCGGTATTCTGGCCTAGAGAGTTTCATGGAATTACATATACATGTATATACATGAATAGTCCATAGGTTTGCAAAAAGTCTGACTCAACTGAGTGATTTCACGTTCATACTTGAAAAAAAAGTTTAAAAGTGGTTAATGTTTATTTTTAAGTGGAAAGACTTCTGTCAACTTTTTATTTATGTTTTTTTATCTTTTCAAAGGTTCTGAATTGTATATGTATCACTTTAAAAATAAGATTACTAAAAATTACAATTTTAACAATATGAAATATATCAATGTATTTAAATATATGAAGAGACATATACCAAAAATATTGTTAATATTCTTAGTTTGTAAGAATTTGAATTTTCCCCTACAGTTTGCAATCAATGACCAAATCATATGTACAAATACAGAGGTGGAAAGAATTGATATTTAAAAACATGTGGATGCTTGCATGCTTTATAATTTTCATATTTCACAAAATTTGATTTCTGTTCTTTCTGTTGCTTACATTTTATATCTTTTCATTTATTGTTTCACTGTTAAAACAATTTTTAACATGCATGTAGATACATAGGTGAGTCATTTAGCCTTAAATTCTGGGTAAAATGTTATACAAGAAAATCTCATTTAAAAATATTCAACATTTTATAGACCATCTGTACTCCAATAGGGTTTCCCTCATAGCTCAGTTGGCAAAGAAATTGCCTGCAGTGCAGGAGACCCAGGTTTGATCCCTGGGTCAGGAAGATCCTTTGGAGAAGGAAAAAGCAACCTACTCCAGTATCCCTGCCTGAAAAATCCCACAGACAGGGGAGCCTGGTGGGTTGCAGTCCATGGGGTTGCAAAGAGTCGGGCACGACTGAGTGACTAACACTTTCATAAGCCAATGAGATGTGTATAAGAGACAGGGGACAGGCTACCCAGTCCAGTATTCTTNTGGAGAAGGAAAAAGCAACCTACTCCAGTATCCCTGCCTGAAAAATCCCACAGACAGAGGAGCCTGGTGGGTTGCAGTCCATGGGGTTGCAAAGAGTCGGGCACGACTGAGTGACTAACACTTTCATAAGCCAATGAAGAAATAAAAACACTCAACCCTCCTCCCAAAATAAAATAATCAAAATTGAAACTCTGCAGCATATCCATATGTTTATATATAATGTTCTCAGAGACTTACGGTGTTATGAGAAAGTACTGCTTTAAATATTCAGATTTTAAAGCACACAACAAGAATACATGCCAATCTCATTTAGAACCTGCAAGAGAACAACAGGCAGAAATACTAGAACACTAACAGCGGCCTGGTGTCGCAGCTCCCTTCATGCAAATCTCTCAAGGAGGGAGAGAACAAGAGGGCCAGGCAGGGTTTCTCAGTGTTGACACACATCTGGCCTCAATTTCGAGTCTTGGGAACCAGAGCAGTGAAAGCAAGAGAAACAGGAAAAAAGACAGGGGCTGAAACTACCTATCTAAAGACATTTCAAATTTTACAAGTATTGGCAGTTAGAGGAGGAAAGTCAACATCTACTGTGGCCTCTCAACATAAAGGCAAAAGACCGAGGCAACTAAGAAAAAGGGAGGAAAGCTAACAACGAACGCCTGGCTGCTGCTTTAATGACATCAAAATCCACATCAGATACACGATTTGTGTGTTTATGTACAATATCCTTGAGCTAGAAACCACAGATTTTAATCTCTAATTTATTCAGAAATAAAAATTCAAACCATAGGCAACATACTTTTATGTGATTTTAAATATATGTTATTAGCTAATGATAGGAAAACCTCACATTGGCTCATGAGTTCACACGAAATGCCATGACACTCCCTCTTTCCATAAGCAGCTCTCTGAAGGCAGATCTCTAGGCAAAGAATAAGAATCTACAAAATATCAAGAAAAAACTCTTAATTGATTTCATCCAGCCTTCCTCTGATCTTTAAAAAAGTGACTCTGCAGTGCCTTCCAAATTCACAGCAGACCTTATGTATAAACATCAAATCATCAAAGACAGTTCAAGACAGCACTTCATGTCTCGAAACGTTACAAGCTAAAACTAAGAGCTTCTACACCTGCAAATAATAAACTTCAAAGACAACCCGAAACCAGCCTGGCATTTATCATCTGTGAGTCTAAGATGGTGTGGGGGGTGTGTGTGTGTGGTGTGTGTATAATCCATCGACCAACTAGAGTTTACTTAGATTTATTTTAGCTTTGGCTTCCTGAACAGTGTCCTAAAATTTTTAAGTGTGTTGTTCATAAAATAAGTAGCATCTCACAATTGGAAGGAAACCACTGAGCTTCATCTAGCTTCACCTTTTCCCCAGTGCTCTCATCTCATCTACATTCTCCAAGTATCAGCTGAAACACTTCCAGGACAGGAAGCTCACTCCCTTCCAAGGCCAGCCATGCAGTCTTTGGGCAGATTGCTCCCTAGAAATTCTCTTAAATGTGGTTCAAGTCGCCGGGCTGAAAAGCCCATCAAGGGGACCCAGCTGCTCTTCTATAATCAAACTGAATTTCACCTTTCTAACACCGAGAGGTGGATCAGGCAGATGAAGGCAGAGATCGAGTCACCCTTTTACTCCTTTCCTTTCTCATAATTCTTCTCTCTCAGATGCTTGACCAACTCCTTCCACTCTCCACTGAGATACACATATTGTTTAAAGGACAACGTCTAAAACACAATATAGTACCCTTGCTGTGTGCTTCTGGCCAACCCAGACATGGTGAAACCAACATCTCACTTGCTCTCACTTTAATTTTCAGAAATGACGTGTTTAGAGAACACACTATCGTGAAACAAAGTCTACAGCTGGAGTTAACAGCCATCGCAAATGGGTCCAGCCCTGAAAAATGCTATTACTATGAAACTGAGAATTCTAAAATTTAAAGTCCCTACAAGTCTCTCAGTTGAGTTCGTTAAAAATATAGAATGCTGAGTTCTTCCCAGATTGCCTGAATCCGAATCTCTGTGAGAGGGCCCAGGACTTAGCATTGTAAACATGCTCCCTGGTGCCTCTGATGCAAAGTAAAAGGTGAGAACCAACAGCCTACCTTTGCGGTTGCCAAAATGGTCACCACTTCACCAGACATAAATCCATTCATTCTCTCTCATCCTCTCCTTCTCCTGTAGGTCCACAAAGGCAGAATCAAAATGACTAGGACGATGTGGGCTGGTTTCAATTGATGGTTAAAGTGGGATTAGAACCAAATCCTGATAATCCCTTCTTTTAGTTCCAGTCCAAACTTGTCCCTGAAGGGAGAACAGTATATGCCACGCAGTAGGAAGATGACAGAAGGGCAGGGTGTGAGACAGGGCTGACTCCAGGGAAGTAAACGCCCTAAAGCAGTTACTCCCTAGCACTTGGTCATTAAAGGCGGGTGGTAAGAAGCTGAGAAACTGTTCAGTATGGAGGACCTTGCTAGAAGAAAGAAGAAAAGGAAGGTAAGGAATGAGAGGAGAGAGAGAATAAAACCCCAAGCAACAGATGAGGGGGATTTCTGTGACTGTACAGGACACACCAGCTGGATTCAGCCCATAGCCTTGTGAAAGTTCTGGAGTTTCACTCTTGGGTTTCTGTATTGATACTAAGCTTGATGTGATTTAGAAAATGTTTTTCTCCAAATGAGCAAACTCAAAATCAAAGCTGTTGACGTCTGCCTTTGCTGTAACAACAAATACGAGTCATTTTTATAATGCCAGGATGAGAATCAAATTTATCTTCTCCAGTATCCATGAGAAATTCTACCACTGAACTGCGATGTGCCCTCACAATTGTTTCCATTGTTTTGGGTCCTGGTTTTAAAAACGATACCTCATTCTCATTCCAAATACAGATGCAAACTGCAGACAAAACATCCTACCACAAAACTAAAATGCCCAGGACCAACAAATCCACAATATAAAGGTTAAACTCCAAACCCGAAATGGTAAATGTAACAAGGATGACCTTTACCATGCGGTAAACAGTGAACCAACTAATGTTACCTTAAAATAACTTCAGTAACTCCTCTCCTTCCTGGCATAATCCCTCATTACAGGCACCAGAAGCCAGCTGTTTGGTGGAGATGTTTCTGACCAAGGCACTACTTTCACCCTGCGTGAACCCTACGACACACGCATGAACAGATTCCAAAGGCGTGTAAAGAGGCTGTATCCGTCAACTATTTACAATTACAAGGGGATCAATAAAAATATGTGTTAAATGGTTACTTTCCAGATTGCTGCAGTCTGATTCCAAAACAACTAAAGGGAGGGAGAAAAAAATGATAGCAATGGCTCAAAGCAAAAAAAAAGACATTTTGTTAAATCATAAAGCTGAAAGAGACCTTAAAGGCTATCCAGTAAATCCCTCCTACCCACCATTCCCTCCTTCAAACAACTTAGCACGCAAGTCAATATCAAGGGTAGTTTCAATATATCCCCAAATCTGACCTCTCTGCTTAGTCCCTCCTTACCCAGAACTGGCCTCTGACACTCCAAAATCCCCTAACTGGAACTATACATCCGTACAGCTGTGAGCACTCACATACACTCTGTCTGCCCTTGGATGTCAAAACATCCAGCTTCCTGCCCCCTCCATTTTCCCCTGTTCCTCAGGCCATCCAGCCTCAGTTCCCAGAACATTCAGCCTAAATGTCACAGGCCACCCCACTACCAGCCTGCTACTTACCACATTCCCTTCTGCCTTTTAACACAATTCGGATTAAACTCCGAACTTCCTGTTCTGCCCCCATTCACAGCTTCCAGAGCCCCCCACAGAGAAAATGTCTGGACAAGATGAAGATGGCAGCGCTCATCAGACACTTTCATCTCAGCCGAGCCCGCAATAACCACCGTTATGGTGTCACTGTCCTTTGCTCTCTTCCACTTCTAAGCCCTTATCCTCTCAGATAAACTCCATAACTTTCATATCCTTCATGGACAAATTAGTGGACATCAGGCAAGAAGGCTTTTAAATTCTGCTCTTCTCCCTTCCCAGCCATTACTAGAGTGATCCTGGCCATCTCTGACACATCCTCTCTGGCTCACACATCACACCCACACTCCCTAGACTCTCCTCTCACACTTGGGATGCACATTAGAATCATCAGGTGGCTGCTTCCGCTTCCGCCCCTAAGATGGGGTCAGTGCATCTCCAGTGGGAGCCTCCATGGGGTTTACTCTAAAGGACCTCCTCTCGGGCGATTCTTAAAGTCAGGCAAAGTTGGGTACCTCGATCCAAGATAACTTTATCCACTCCCAAGTTTTAACTACCAAATCTGGAGCATTTTCTGAGCTGGGCTCTCACATCTCTAAACATATTCCAGAACCACCNGTTAGAATCACCAGGTGGCTGCTTCTGCTTCCGCCCCTAAGATGGGGTCAGTGCATCTCCAGTGGGAGCCTCCATGGGGTTCACTCTAAAGGACCTCCTCTCAGGCAATTCTTAAAGTCAGGCAAAGTTGGGTACCTCGATCCAAGATAACTTTATCCACTAGCAGGTTTTAACTACCAAATCTGGAGCATTTTCTGAGCTGGGCTCTCACATCTCTAAACATATTCCAGAACCACCAGGGCATATCCACAGGGATCTCAAATCCAACATGTGCTAACTATGACCCTTATCCTTCTTGTCATGGGCTGAACTGTCCCCAAAGACTCAAATGGTGAAGTCCTGAGTACCTCAAATTTGGATACAGGGTGTTTAATGAGGTAATCAAGTTAAAATGAAGTCTAATCCAATACAGCTGGTGTCCTTACAGGAAAAGGGTAGTTTCAACATTCCCCCAAAACTGACCTCTCTGCTTAGCCCCTCGTTACCCAGAACTGGCCCCGGACACTTCAAAATCCCCTTTCTAACTGGAAGTATACACTCGTACAGCTGTGAGCACTCACAAATCTGGACACAGACAAGCACACACAGGGGAAAGATCATATGAAGGTACAGGGAAGGGACCCACCTACAAGCCAAGAGACACCTCAAAGAAACCAACCCTGCCAACACCTTGACCTTGGGCTTCTAGCCTCCACCACTGTAAGAAAATGTTCCATTATTTAAGTTACTCTAATCTGTGGTACTTTGTCCTGGCAGCCCTAGCAAATTCATACCCTTCTCATACCCTCCATGCTCTCCCCCTTCTCCATCTTAGTCAATGGAAACACCATTCCTTCACTATTACTACCCACCCCCCCACTCCACCTACATGTTTACTTATTCACTCAGCGGTGTCAACTCCTCCTCCTAAACATCTGCTCAAGTCCCTCTAAACCACGATCACTGCCTTAATTCAGGCCCTAACTATCTCCCCTAACATATTCTAAGCCCCTTCCACCGACCACCACTTCCCTTGGTTGTGGGGGAATAATCTTCCCAGAACAGAAATGGAGCATGCCAATGCTTGGTTTTAAACATTTCCGGCATTTCCCATTGTTTCAAGGTCAACTCCTTGAGCGCAGGATACTGAGTCCTCCAGCTATTTCCCACTTCAGCAATCCCATACTCTGTTCATGAAGCATCAGTTTCTACTTAAAGCTCACCTAACACACCATGCTGACCACACAAGTGTCTTTACACAGGTACTTGGCTCTTCCTGGAACACCTTCCCTTGTCTGAATTCCATAGCCAGCAAACATCTCCTTCATCCTTCCAGTCCCAGCCTCAGAACCACATTTCAGAAACCCTTTTATGATCCTCCTCCCCACCCAGAGTAATCACTACCTGTTTTACGCTGCCTCTGAGAGTTATACAAACTTCCCTTTATACTATAACTGCAATTTGGCAGGTGTCACAAACACAAATATCTCTAGGGACCACCCAGGCATCATAAATAAAAGAAGCATCTAGTAAAAACATATCTTAACTTTGCATAAGAAGAACCAATCATAATGCCTTCTTGGCTACGTCACCTTTCAAAACCTTATACTGAACAAAGAAAATACATATGGAGCCAAATCCATGTGGCACACANCCAGAGAGATCCATAACCAGGTCTTATCAGTCCAACTTTCTCTCTTTTAGAGAAAGAGGTAGTTTTGAAATCATTTTTCTTTGTCTCCATATTAAATAAAGCAAACAACCTGATTTACCTCATTCAGGCTTACACATGTTTGTTTTAGCACTGAACTAAATTTGAGAGTCCGCCCTGTCATTACATCACTTTTTAAAAATAGTACCCCAGAAATAAAATTATAACCTAAATCCATGTAGTAGTAAAACGGTCCTCTTATTTCTGGAAGAAACTTGAATGCTACATGAACTTCAAAGTTAAAGTTTCTATAGTGCTGATTAGATAACAGGAGCCAACATCCAAGTACTGAGATAATTTTCTTTGCCCCACCCCCAAGTCAATAAAGACATTACTTTGAAATCACACTAACCTGCTGGGGGGGAAAAAAGGCCAAGGAATTTAAATAAAATCACCACCAGCAGCACTTCCCCTCTCCCTCCCCACCAAAACCAAAAAACTTTAGATTCCTTCAACTTAACTAACCACCTTTTAAGTTAATTGATTAAACTTGCAAACCCAAGTTCCCTTGTGGAAGATAAAACACACAGTTGGAAGGATCATTCATTCAAACTGAATTCAGAAGACGGTACAAAGCCACTGGCCAAATCTTTCATCATCTTTCTCCTTATTGGCCCAGCACCCCCAGATTCGAAGGCAATTAGAAGAATAACTTCAGTCAGTTCCACCTTGGACATGCAACTGAAAGGCTACCCACTCCCACCTTTGACAGGAGGTACTGGGACATGAGAGGAAACCTCCAGAGTTGCTGGAAGTGAAGTGAAGACGCTCAGTCGTGTCCGACTCTTTGTGACCCTATGGACCGTAGCCTCCTCCCCTGGGATTCTCCAGGCAAGAGTACGGGAGTGGGTTGCTATTTCCTTCTCCAGAGAATCTTCCCAACCCAGGGCTTGAACCTGGGTCTTCCGGATTGTAGGAAGACGCTTTACCATCTGAGCCACCTTGCTGGAAGTCTCTCCCAAAACAAACCCACAGAGATTCTTCCTGTCTAAAGATAATAAGCTACACACCTCAGCTCTAGAGATTTAGTGGGAAAAAACAAACCAAAAAAAAAAAAAAAAAAAAACAGATGACCAGAAAGAAGGTTCTNTTTACCATCTGAGCCACCTTGCTGGAAGTCTCTCCCAAAACAAACCCACAGAGATTCTTCCTGTCTAAAGATAATAAGCTACACACCTCAGCTCTAGAGATTTAGTGGGGAAAAAACAAACCAAAAAAAAAAAAAAAAAAAAAGACAGATGACCAGAAAGAAGGTTCTTAAGTATTCATCTACAGAACTGGTCAAGGCTTCCCTTGTAGCTAATCCGCCTGCAATGTAGAAGACCTGGGTTTGATCCCTGGGTTGGGAAGATCCCCTGGGGAAGGGAAAGGCTACGCACTCCAGTATTCTGGCCTGGAGAATCCATGGACTATATAAGGATTGCAAAGAGTCGGACATGACTGAGGGACTCACTTTCACCGATCTGGTCAAGCTCCTTCCATTGGAGGTTACATTTAATAAAGCCTCTATGGGGCCTGTATCAATCCTCAAGGTAACAGCAACAGTGTTTCTCCTCTCCCCTTAACCCTGACGTTTTACAAGGGTGTCAACACCATTTTTAAACTTATAATAACTCTCTTCTGTGCTACAAATATTCAACTACTGTGGTTAAACACTATGCATAACATAAACAGGGTTGAGAACGTCAGTTGCCTTAGTCACGTTTAAATGAGTATTAACTAGCAGGCCCCTCCCTAAACAAAAACAAAAGGAAACAAAAGGCTTTCTCGGTCAGCTCTGCAATTTTAAACCACGTGCTTCAAGTGCCTCACAAGGTCCAGGTATAACACAAAAACATCATTAATTTTCACTATATTAAATCTCTCAAAAGAGCACTGTCAATTTGGGGGCAATCTGTAACCTTTATCTAGTCTGCGTAAGCTGGCAGTAGTGCCCTAAAACTCACTCGCCATTGAGTTTTACAAAGGAATGGAATGGAATCGGGGCCCAGGTACCCCTCAATCATTTCAGCCCTCTCTACGCCCAGGATTTCTGACTCAGGGTCTTCCTGCATCATAGGGTTAAAATCGCACGTGCCCCTCCACATCCCTAGGTAGCACAATTCCTTAGAATAATAGCCAAGGCCCCCCACAATTTATCACCTTGTACCTCCCCAGCCTCATTACTTCAGATTCCAACAAGTTTGCAGTTCACCATTCATCTTTTAAGAGACACATCATTTTCATCTTCAAGTTCCTCTGTGAAATCTTTCCCACAGCCAGAATTCAGTTTTCCCTTCCCTAGCATGCCAAGGTTCTTGGACTCTACAGCTGCCACCTAGTTATGTAACCCAGCTGCTATATACTGGAAGTTGGCTGTATTTTTTCCCTCTGTACTGCAGCTCTTTCTAGAGCCCTTTTCTCATCCTTGTCTCTGCCACTGTCAAAGGAATTCAGTAACTACTTATTCAATTAAAATATCCTCTTTTTCTCCCAACTCTCCAAGGCATCCGTAATAGCTCTCCATGACATAGTTAAATAACATGCTACGGATTGGGAAGGTAACATGATATGTAAAAATTAGAAACCAAACAAGATGTTGAGTTAGCAAGGCTAGAGCAAGTTTTCAGACTTTAAACCAAGTTTTACAGTATCACACTTCACTTAAAATAGATCATGTCCCTCAAATGTGTATACATACGGGCATCAAAAACAAAGAAAGAAAAGGAAAACAGGCCACACATCAAGCCCAGATAATAAAATCGTGATCTCAAACAAAATTCAGGTCTTTATTTGCTGAACACTTCAAGCTTCCCAGAGAAAATGATACCATATACTCCACACAGGTTGCAGCTTCCCTGACTGAGCATCTAAAATAAGATTCTTGGGCCTAAAAATCATGAACTTCAGACTGACCGCCATTGCGTATCAGAAAGGCTTACCAAGTGAAAGTTCTACTTTCTTTGAATTTTTCAGTAGGTCTTAACAGAATAGATTCAGTAAAAATTTGCGAAGTTTATGGTAAAGTCTTTTTTTCTTACACTACTTTTCAGAAAAGGTTAGCTCCAAAGAAAAATAGATGTTTTAAACTGCAGGTGTTGAAAAGGGTGGCCACTTACATTCCCATGTCTGATATCTTTCCCCATCACTTGCAGGAATTCTGAGATCTACTGAGTGCCCACAGCCAGGTGCTACTGCTCATCTCCAGACAATGATGCAAATAGGAAATTGGTCAGGTCAGAATAGGGACTCCAGGTCAATTTTATGGTTAGGTAGGCTCACCCACTTTAAAGAAAATGGGTAATGGAAGACTGACTGGAGTGGGAAGGGAGCAGGAATTACTGATGTCCTTGTGGATGAGGAAAACAAAAAACAGAGGAAAAAACTCCTAGCTGTTTTTTCCCCCTCCTGGCATTTCCCACTGCTGGTTTTCTTACACCTTCTCAGCCTGCTTGCCCTCCCCCTTACCTCCCGGACTAACGGTTTACACTCCTTTACTCACTTCCTACTGTTCTAACACGGGATAACCACCCTCCAGTTTCTAGTTATCGCAAGGAGCTGGAAGGAACAGCGAAGATGATCAAACCCTTCCTTCCATTTTCCAGATGAGGACACGGGCAAGGGAGAAGTAGTTTACCCAACTGGCTAAGGTCGCACCGCTAGGGGGCGTGGTGTGCCTGTGGCTCATTGTGATAACCCAGTCCTCCTGCTGGTCCTTCAGCCTGACCTTCCTGCCACACACTACCTCTTTCTCTGGCTACTTGGCTTCTTTATCCTCAAATTAAACCGTATCAAGAAAAACGCTGTCTTAATAATGGTGATCGTTATTCACAATTTTGCTTTTGGGACAAATATTCTCCAGTCTCCCTAAATTGGAGAATCAAAGGCAGAAACAACCGGATGACATATGTGTGTTAACACAATTTAGTTCCGTCCAAATAAGCATAACTCCACTACACACCCTTTTCCCTTGGGGCTTTACTACTCTTTAACTGTCAAGGGAATAGTTTCTTAGGAGAAGGAACTTTGCAGGTTTTCCAGTGCAGTCTCTCTCTAACCAGAATTGAAACCTTTGAATCACAGACCTCCTGCTTCACGGTTATCCGTAAGCTGGGCAAATGACACTTAGGCAAATAGGTGAAAAAACTCGGACTGTTAAAGCCTGAAGGAATAGAGGATTTCGCTCTCCTAACTGCAGTTACCTGTTTCCAAGATTCATGTTTGTAAATATGTGTTTATTCCAATAGAAAACAACGCGTTCACAGTGGAACTTTAACAAGCCAGCGCTCACTGGAAACCCACGTTTACAAAAACTCCATAGATTTCAACAAAAAGGAAAAGAAAGAGAAGCAGCAGCGGAGAGCAGGAATCTCAGGCCCCAGACTGAAGACAGCAACAAGTCCTGGATACCGTCATTGTTACACCTCGGAGTCCAAAAGGCAGCAAAGAAAACCAGAATAAATGGTAAATCCATTCACGACAAACTCGTCCTACACACACACACACACACACACACGCGGAGCCCGTCGATTTCAAAACCACCAACTCAAAGCCAGGTCCCTCCCTTGCTTTAGACTTCCCAGTTACTTGATAAACGTGTTTACTAGGCGGGTGAGCAGAAACTTAAGCTTAAAGTCCTCAGCCGGGAGAGACGGCTGCGTGGGGGTGAGAAGCAAGTGGTGCGGGAGCCCGGCGCTGCGGGGCGCGAGGACCCCCAGCGGCCCAAGTCCACCCGGACACGCTTGGGGAGGACGTAGAGCGCCCCCCGCCAGACTTCTTGTGCCCCCACCCAGTCCCAGGTAAGCGAGGACCACCTACGTGTCACTTGGGCGGGTCCCGATCGCAGGCACAGCGCACAGCGCGCAGCGTGGGCCCTGGAGCGCGCTGGTGACCGGAGGGCGGGGGCCCCGGGCGGCTGCCGCAACTGCTCTACCGGGGCTCGGTCAATTGGTTGGGGAGGCCGGCAGCGCCTCGCTCCTACAGGCTGGCCCGCGGGCATAGACACCCACCCACACCCGGCACAGGCGCGCGCGAATACACACACACAGACACAAACACACGCACCCACAGCCACAAAGCGCGTCTGCCGCCGGGAAGCGCGATCTCGGGGCGCCCTTTGGCCGTAGAAGGGACCCGGCGGCCGCAGGCTCGGCGCTCAGAGGGTACCGTCTTCCCGCGCCGCGCCCGAGCCTTTACCTGCGCCCGCCGCCGCCTCGCGTCCGGCTCCCGCCGCCCCCAGGCTGGCCTCAGGCTGCGCGGTCAATCCCCGCAGCCCCCGCCCCGCGGCCCGCCGAGCCCAGCCCTCCGCCCGCCCCTCGGCCGTCGCCCGGAGCGGGGCCGCCCCCTGCGCCCACCCCGCCGGGGTCCCGAGCGGCCGGGAGGCCGGGAAGGGCTCAGCAGCGCGGGGACCCTGGCCGCCCGACACCCGGGCGGGCTCCGCTGGGGGACAGGGGCGTCGCGGCTCGGGGAGCGTCTGCCGCCGCTCCGCCCGGAGAGCTCCGGCTTTGGCGCGCTGGCAGGGGCGGCGGGGGAGGGGGCGCCGAGGGAGGGCCACGGGAGCTGCGCCGACGCCGGCCGCCTTCTTCCTCCGCCTCCTTCTTTTCTGCTGGCTCCACGTAGCACAAGTCAGCAAGTCCTGCACCTCCCGACTCCCTCCCCCTGGCTCATTCCCTTACCTGGCGCGACGCCCCCCGAACCCCGACCCTCGGCGCTCCTCCTCCCCCATTCAGTTGCTGGACTTCCAGCCCCGTCTGCAGGGCGGGGGCGGAGGGTAGCTCAAGCCTCCCATTCATCATCTTCCCAGCGCCCCCCACCCGGAGAGAACCCACCCGCGGCCCGAGACCCTAGGGCCACCAACTCCAGCTCCCCACCCCACACCCGCTCCCGCGCTCACCTCTGCGACCAGCAGCTTGCGGGACTCGGGTGGCCACCCCCACACGTTGCATTTTCATTTTGTCGCTCTTTTCTTCGCACTTGAAAAGCTCTGGAACACATCGCCGGGCCCGCGGAAACCCTAACGTCTGGCCTCTCGCATAGTTCAGTGTCCAAACTTTCCAGCAGGCACAGTTCTCCCAGCGCAGCTTTTAACTCGAGGCTGCGAAGAACGCGGAGTCAACTTTGCGGCCCGAAGGATGCACACGTTTCCATTTCTGAGTTTGCGACTGATTGGGTCTGCAGACCAAAGCAAGCGTGACTGTGCTCCCCTAGTTCTCCATATCCATGATTATACATTTCTCTTCCGCTTTCCCAGTTTGCACTTGCACTTCGCCAAGCCAAGTGCAAACTATCAATTTTAGAAGAGTAATTAAGGGCGGGGAATACACACCTGAAGGTGTGGGCGGGAGCAGTGCGGGACTAAGGGCTGGGGATCCTTCTCCCCGAAAGACGCAGCCGGGGAGACTCGCCCAGGTTCTGAACACCTCTCAGTCCACGGCGGGGGGCGGCCACAGGGAGGACGCGAGGGCTCTCCTGCCGCTGCGCCACCCCTACCACCTACCACCCTTGGCTTCCAGGAGTGTTGGCAGTTCTCTGCCTCTGGCTTCACTGCTAAAGGCGCAGCACAACAAAAGTAGCTGCTGCCGGTCACTAGGTAATCTAGGGCTTTGCAGAAAAGAGAGGTCACTGGAAACCGCAGCGAGTGGGGAGGGGAAGATTTCTTGGTATAGCTTCGAAGAGAACGTGACCATCTCCCGTAAGTGACTGACNTCTGGCTTCACTGCTAAAGGCGCAGCACAACAAAAGTAGCTGCTGCCGGTCACTAGGTAATCTAGGGCTTTGCAGAAAAGAGAGGTCACTGGAAACCGCAGCGAGTGGGGAGGGGAAGATTTCTTGGTATAGCTTCGAAGAGAACGTGACCATCTCCCGTAAGTGACTGACTGCTGAGAACCTTGGGTGAGTTGGTCTCACAGGATGCTCAAGGCTAAAAACCTGACTGCTCCTCAACTACTATCTGAGGCTGTTTCCTTCTTCAAACAGTGTATCAAATACCCTTTGTTAAAAAATCAGCTTTAAATGACTGCCTTCTCCCCTTTCCTGCTGCTGCTGCTAAGTCGCTTCAGTCGTCCCCAACTCTGGCTTCCCCGTCCCTGGGATTCTCCAGGCAAGAACACTGGAGTGGGTTTCCATTTCCTTCTACATCTCCCCTTTCCTACCAATTTATAATTTCTTTTATAATTGATAATGTGAAAAATTAGAGATTTAATACATGCACAGTGCTAGTATGTTCATTTACAGCATGGAGAAAGTATATAAAAACTCTTATCATAGTGTGAACAATGAGAGCTGATCTTAAACTCTAATACACCAGGACGAATAGGAAACTATCCACTATATAATCTAAGTATAATACTTAGATTTACCCACCCCCATTAAAATATATATATATATAATCTAAGTATAATACAAAGTATATATTGGTAAGAAAAGAAATCATACACTTGAAAAGGCCTTTTGTTTTCAACTATAGCTCTACCAACTCAGAAAACTCACTTAGCTCATTTTTCTTTCTACTACACGCCCAGTATTTACTGTTGGGTTTCTCAATACTAAAACTTCTATATGTAGTGAAATGAATACTTTAAAATTTTATCTTATTAAAAAATTTATATTAATTATAGCAGTTCAGTTCAGTTTAGTCGCTCAGTCGTGTCTGACTCTTTGTGACGCCATGAATTGCAGCACTCCAGGCCTCCCTGTCCATCACCAACTCCTGGAGTTCACCCAAACTCTTGTCCATAGAGTCGGTGATGCCATCCAGCCANCCCTCCCTGAGTAAATTGGTATAGTACTGTGATGTCATGTTAACTGATATTGTCATGAACCATACCACAATAATGAATAGAAATGAATATAATGCTGTACAGAATGACCAATTTTGGTATTTATTTCCATACTTGGTTTGGTGAGAACAGTTCAAATATATAAAATGGACAATTCTCTGTAGCAGGCTTCTGAAGTAGAGTGAAGTCAAAAATTCTGCTCAGTAAAACTTTCCACCACAAAACCACATGGGGAGGTGGGGGTGTGTGGCAGGGACAGCTCAATATTTCAATAAAACCCCACTCATGCTTAGTCATGTAACCTCTCCTGTTTCCCACTAGAAACTACATTTCAAAACTGCCGTCAATGTCCCTGGAATCCCAAGAGCANTCAGTAAAACTTTCCACCACAAAACCACATGGGGAGGTGGGGTTGTGTGGCAGGGACAGCTCAATATTTCAATAAAACCCCACTCATGCTTAGTCATGTAACCTCTCCTGTTTCCCACTAGAAACTACATTTCAAAACTGCCGTCAATGTCCCTGGAATCCCAAGAGCAAAGGCTGTGTGAGTGGCAGGTTGAGGATCAATCACCAGAGAGCAAACCACAGGATGTTGAAAGCCACTCTGAGTGGCCCACATACAGACGGGTTAGCATATCATTCAACCTGTAACTTCATTTGGGACAAGTGAAGCTGAGCAGGAAGTTGGCCCCTAAGAACTCACTGAAGGGGCAGTTCTGAGACTGTTCATCACGTCTCGTTCTAAGCTTGCACATCTGGGGGAAAAAAGAAAGAAAGAAAAAAATTTGACGCAGCCCAGCCAACTCAGCTTATCCAGGATCTTTACACCTACCTGCCCTCAACAAGGTGGGAGGAGAAGCGAATTACCAAGGGATGATCAACACAATCCAACAAGATTTTTAAGGAAACCCACGTTGGCCTCTGGTGCCCATTATTCTAACCCTTCACTCATAAGTGAGTGGAGAGTGAGAAATAACTAGATGAAAGAAGAGACTCTGCCACCAGACAGAAGAGTGGTTCTCTTCTGAAGAGTCAGAGAAAATGACCTCTATTAACACTAGTCACGGGGGGAAACTAAAGAGAACTTTAATTCTAACTGGTAACTCCCAATGCGATTTCAAGGACAATGTACAGATCAAATGGTTTTCCATTAGACAATATTAGAAGGTAATCACGAAAAGAAAGAATGAATTTTTATAGATTAAAAAATATGATTGCAAATAAACAAGAGCAAAACCGACAAGTGGCAGAATGAACATTTCTGGAAATAAAATTAGTGGGTTAGATGCACCACTGGACTTCTCCTAGAACAGAGTAACAACAGTATGTGTTGTGATGGGGTTGCAGAGGTTGCAGTTAGATGATCTGGGCTCAGGTTTAGCTCCGCTCCTTTTTAGCTATTTCTTCTTGTCCTGCAAGTTATCTTTTCTAGGTGTTGATTCTAGGTGCCAAGTCCTTATCTATGACATTGAGCAAACAGTGCTTCCTTCATTGGATTGTCATGAGGCCAAAATGATTAATTTATGTAAAATCTAAATACTTGATACATAAAATATTTAACAATGTTAGCGATCATTATCAATACCCAGTAAAAAGCAGAGAAATAGAATTTTTAATAGAAGAGATAGTGAAAGGGAGATAATAGGGTGTGGAAGAAAACCTTTCCAGTTTTACAAAAATGGGTTACTCTGTTTAGCTTCTTCTGTTTGCTGGTCTCTTCAGTGTCTGATTTCCGCCCTGACACAAGGGGGGCGGTGGGAGTCACTTTTTTTCTTTTTTTTTTTTTTAAGGCTCACTAGGTCAATTTGGGAGAGTGGCATTGTAACATGTATGATATCATAAGTGAAACGAATCGCTGGTCTAGTTTCGATGCAGAAGGCTTGGGACTGATGCGCGGGGATGATCCGGAAGGATGGTGTGGGGAGGTGGGGGGGGTCGGGATTGGGAGCTCATGTACACTTGTGGCTGATTCATGTCAATGTATAGCAAAATGAATACAGTATTGTAAAGCAAAACAAACTAAAAAATAAAATTTAAACTTAAAAAAAAAAGGGTTACTAATGCTGGCAGCTAAAAATGAGGAGATTCTGAGTATGTGGTTTCTACAGAGAAACACTAACAAGTAGGGACAGGTGTGCATGGTATGAGAGACGGCACAACAGCCCCTGACGGCTAATGGCATCCTGTTCCCCAGCCTCCGTCTATGCCAGGAGAAAGCAGCAAGGTGGGGTTTTCAGGGGGTTCACCTGAATGACTAGACATGATTCCCACTGACTGTACATATTGCCCAAGGCAACCACTGTGAGGCTAAAGACACAGTAGGAGCAGCACACAAAGATACCTGCACCAGACTCGGGCCAGCATATTGATGAAGCCTGAGAAATGTAAAGTAAGTAGGAGGGTACCGTGAAGAATGCCATTCGCCCTCAAGTCCAAGGACTCTCTCTTTTTTAAACTGAAGTGTAGTTGAGTTACAATACTGGTTTCAGGTGTACAGCATAGTGATTCAGTATTTTTGCAGATTATACTCTACTACAGGTTAGGGACTGGAATGAAAAGTAGGAAGTCAAGAGATACCTGGAAAAACAGGCAAGTCTGGCCTTGGAGTAAAGCAGGACAAAGGCTGAGTTTTGCCAAGAGAACGCACTGGTCATAGCAAACACCCTCCTC
Organism: Neotragus moschatus; assembly: GCA_006410615.1. Lineage (NCBI taxonomy): Eukaryota > Metazoa > Chordata > Mammalia > Artiodactyla > Bovidae > Neotragus > Neotragus moschatus. The sequence continues at coordinate 227,323 of SJYA01001285.1, forward strand.
CAACAACACAAGAGACATCACAAATGGACATCACCAGATGGTCAACACCGAAATCAGATTGATTATATTCTTTGGAGACAAAGATGGAAAAGCTTTATATAGAGCTCTTTTTTTTTTTAAAGGCTGAGTATTTGAGTAAAATAACAATTATCTGCTGCTTAAAAGAAGCAGACCTAAAACAAAAATATAAGTTTGAAAATAAGCAGAACAGGAAAATACTAGGCAAATGCTAATTTAAAAACTCAAGAATGGCATTATTAAGATCAGAATAAGTAACAGTCAAGGAAAAAATGAAATGAGATAAAGATGGACAGTTCAGACAAACCAACAGTATAATTTATCAAAAAGATCCAGTAATGCAACTGTGTATCAAACAGTGCCATATCATCTTATCTAAAGTAAAAATTACTGGAAGCATAAGAAGATTTTAACATAGCAGAAGAAAGTACAAATCAATTTGAACGGACAGCTATGATAAAAAAAAAATAGCAACATTTTAAAATACATGGCCGTATTATAAAATTTCAAAATAACTTCATAAAATTATTTCCAGGAGTTTAAAAGCGACTTGTAGTTTCATTCATAAGTCATCTCAAAATGAGGTCAAAAGAGAAAACAAGCTACATCTGAATAAATGCAGAAAGTCCCACGTTTGGCCTTGGAGACACAACAGTGAAGAAAGTATAGCTATCGCTCAAGGAGCTTACAGTCCAGTGCGAGGAGACAGAATGTCAACCAAGAAGCAGATGCTGCGTCAGGCAGCAATCAGAGCTCTGAAGGGATTAGAGAAAAGTGAGTGCAGAGTGATCAGGCATTGGTCAGCAAAGACCTTCTGTAAAGATGGCACATGGACAGAGCTCTGAGGAAAGTCGATAAAGGGGTGATAGAGGAGTGGAGGGCCACATCCCAGATAGAAGGGAAGGGAAATGCAAGTCTTGAGAGGGCAGTTTACTCAGTTCATTCAATAATTGCCTCTAAAAAGAACAAGTGACACCTTTAAAACAATAGACTGGAGAAATATTTGTGTTAGATGAGCCGTGTTTTTGAAATATTTTTATGTGGTTTGTCCTTTGGGGGCACCCATCTGATCTGGATGACGATTCGGGGTAATTAGGACTTCTAACAGCAGGAACGTAGGAGAAAGAAAGGTCAGTGTTCAGTTTCTGTTAAATGGCTTTGTCCAGAGAGAAAAGGATTTTCCAAATTCCTTGGTCTCACTTTCCTAACAACTAATTTGATCATAGACTTCCACTACAAGTATTAAGCAAGGAGAACTCAGAAAGCAAAGACCACAGGAAGGAGTGAAAAGCCCATCTTTTCTTTTCCTAGTGGAGTCTGGGGAAAAGAAGGGTGAAGCCAGAGCTTGGGAATCTCACTTTTCCTTCTATTAGCATAGGCGTCAATAAAAAAACATCCAGAAAAGGCATCAGGGAAACTGAGGACCCTGGAGCTAGTAGACTGCTTCCCTGGATCTAGGGAAGCCCTACCTAGACTTGTCCAATGTAAAGTTCATCAATGTGTGATGTGTGAGGGCTATAACTTGGCATCAGCAGAGGAGCTGGCTGGAGAGATGGCTTCCCAGACCTGTGTGTGCCATTCAGGGGACCAAAACATCCCTATGAGCCTTCACATGAGTGACCCAAGGGCACTGGTTGGACTGGCAGACCAGTGAGCGTCTGCTGAAGTGGGGTAAAATGCCCACCTTGCTTTCTTTCAGGTGGTAAGGTGTGCATGTGGCATTTCAATGTCTTTGTAGTCAGCTAAGTCCCCTCCAGAATGCAGGCGATTGATTATCAGTCTCTTTAAGACCCATGTTTTCATTTTCTCTGTGGTTTCACAGCTATTTTAGTGAGACTTTATGTGAGTCTGATTCAGAGAATAGCAGCCTCATTACTGGAACTTCAAAAAAAGAGACTGGACTGGAATGGCTTTAGCCACCCCACCTACCATCAATAATCCCCATCACCCCTCACTCTTTGAGGTGAACAGCTGACTTTCTCAAACTTATGTAAAGTGCTATACAAACCCAACTCCAGCTCCTTCCCAAACCTATCGCTGCCTCCAAGCCCCTCATACAAAGAAATTTTGTAGTCATCAGTGGCTAACCAGATAGCATTTTGAACTCCAAACTCTTAAAACGGACACATGAACTTTGACGTTGTGAAATTTTTCTGAGGTGGGCAATAACAGGCTTCCATCTTTCCACTGGCAACTTTAGATCCTGTCTCTTCCGGATCCAGTTTTCTTCAGTTACTTTAAAATTCCATCTTCCTCTCTCATAANAACGGACACATGAACTTTGACGTTGTGAAATTTTTCTGAGGTGGGCAATAACAGGCTTCCATCTTTCCACTGGCAACTTTAGATCCTGTCTCTTCCGGATCCAGTTTTCTTCAGTTATTTTAAAATTCCATCTTCCTCTCTAATAAAAGGCAGGTGCCTCAGTAGAACTTCTTGGAAAAAGGGCAAAGGATTCAGTCATTATTTCTAATAATACTTTCTCATGATTTTCCTATGGTATAGTAAGTATCACAAAGGGAAATATTGGGACAGAGGACTAATTAAATGAGCAAGGAATTCAGCCTTAAGTTTTGGTTAATTTTATTAATGCCTTAACAGCCACGTGGTCATCTTCTGTGCCTTCTCATTTTCCCATCTTTTATTTCATTTCATCAGGCAAATCTGGATGTTAGAAGGTAAAAAGAATCTCTGTCGGTACTCACTTTACTCACTTTCTCTTTTAAGCNTTGGGACAGAGGACTAATTAAATGAGCAAGGAATTCAGCCTTAAGTTTTGGTTAATTTTATTAATGCCTTAACAGCCACGTGGTCATCTTCTGTGCCTTCTCATTTTCCCATCTTTTATTTCATTTCATCAGGCAAATCTGGATGTTAGAAGGTAAAAAGAATCTCTGTCGGTACTCACTTTACTCACTTTCTCTTTTAAGCCTCCTTCTCCAGCATCCCAAGAGGTCTCTTTTTTTTGCTCCGAACACACTCTTCTGACAGCATTCCCCTCAAATGTTCATTCTTCTCTCTGCTTTTGTGACTTAATTATGTGCCTACAGGCCTGCTTCAGGCAACTTCCACAGGCACCAATACCTGGGAGGAACTGCCCTTCAACATTATTAAGACTATTAGCTTGTTTCTTGTTAAAAATTCAGATTCCTGAGCTCCAGATAAATCAGAAGCCGTTGAGGAGCCTTAGAATCCTCCATTTCACAAGCTTCCCAGACAATTCCGATCTGCACTAAAACGTAGGAAGTGAAAGGAGATAGGGCCTCAGTCCTCTGAATTCCCGATTCTTTGGTTCCTTCCTTTCTCTCTTCCTTTTTTCCTTTTCGGGAAATTAATGGAATATGGTGGGCTCGTTTTCTGGTCTCTAGCGTTTCTTCCTCCCTTTTTTCATTCATGCATCCTCTCTCTGTCCCNATTATTAAGACTATTAGCTTGTTTCTTGTTAAAAATTCAGATTCCTGAGCTCCAGATAAATCAGAAGCCTTTGAGGAGCCTTAGAATCCTCCATTTCACAAGCTTCCCAGACGATTCCGATCTGCACTAAAACGTAGGAAGTGAAAGGAGATAGGGCCTCAGTCCTCTGAATTCCTGATTCTTCGGTTTCTTCCCTTCTCTCTTCCTTTATTCCTTTCCGGGAAATTAATGGAATACGGTGGGCTCGTTTTCTGGTCTCTAGCGTTTCTTCCTCCCTTTTTTCATTCATGCATCCTCTCTCTGTCCCATCCTCCCCCCCCTTCTCTGTCTCCCCAGCACCATCCTACTTTGACCTGGCATTTAAGAACATCATAGCAGTATGCAAAACCTTGTAAGTATCTAATACTCTTTATACAATTTTTAAAAAGGAAAGAAAAGAAAACTAACTTGGGCAAGAGCTGCTGGAACAAAATCTCCCTTGAATTTTGCACACATAGACTACAACCTAGAGAATGGTAAAGAGCCAGGAAATCCCAGAATAATCACAGCTGGGATCCATAAAGTCCCCTCCCTCTTATTCATGGAGAAACCTGCAAATAGCTGACCGGCTGCTCCAGCATTTCTGTTCCATCACCTGGAACGTGTGATAAAGGGCTGTTTAGAAACTAACATGGTCCTGCCTCCTTACCCTTCATGACAATTTCACTAATTATTTTTTGAGAATGCTTCCATCCTATGGCCTCTCAGTAAAAGGCTTCATTCTTCCTCATGGTTTTAGAGGTCTGAGTAGAAAATGAAGCAATCNGATAAAGGGCTGTTTAGAAACTAACATGGTCCTGCCTCCTTACCCTTCATGACAATTTCACTAATTATTTTTTGAGAATGCTTCCATCCTATGGCCTCTCAGTAAAAGGCTTCATTCTTCCTCATGGTTTTAGAGGTCTGAGTAGAAAATGAAGCAATCGCTTCAAAATCTGTTGGCTACAGACTTGGATATCACTGGCAAAGTCTTTGGTGACTGTTTTATTAAAAACAAAAAGCTAAAAGAAAACTGTTTAGAAATTTACTTTTTTTTTTTTTTGCAATCGATGTTACTAAAAAGTTACATGCTAATTAAATTACAGTTAATAAAAGTATACTTAAACTACATTTTGTAACTTAAAGGAATTATATAGTAATTTGAAGTTCAAATAATTATTTTCAATGTGCAAATATTTATTCTATTGTGTTTTATTTTTGCAAAACTCCATTTTCCTTAAGTGGAGGCCTTTCTATCTCAGGGAGTGTTTTGCTTTAAATATTAGGGGAAACACAATCACTATAACTGTGTTTACTTTGCATAAGAACAATGGTAATTATATGTAAGTTAACCAGTGAGTATCACAGTTTATAAAAAACATTATGTAGAAAGTGGACTGAAAAATGTTAATTGGCTCCAGAATCGTCTCAGATGACCAGGCTTTGTGTCCAGGAACTAGATGACTTCTTTCACCTGAAAATAGATCTATTTTATCATCAGTTGGCTTTTAAAATAACACATTCTGTTTTACTTGCAAAAGTTCACAAAGAGACTTATTTGATTTGCTGATTTAAATAATTGATAGCTTTTCTAGAGATAGGAAAGGGGAGAAGAGGAACAGCAGTACCCAGGGAGAATTATCTCCCAAATACCACCTCTATGTCTGGAGTTCCCATCAAGATCTGGCAAGCACACGGTACTGGAATTGTCAGCTCTCTGAAATAGTCGTGTCCACTGTCAGTCAGAGGTTTTGCAATTGAATAATTGCAAAGTGTGCGAGCCTGTGTGTGCTAATTCGCTTCAGTCGTGTAGGACTCTTTGCGACCCTCTGGACTGTAGCCCTCCAGGCTTCTCTGTCCTCAGGATTCTCCAGGCAAGAATACTGGAATGGGTTGCCATTTCATTCTCCAGGGGACCTTCCCAACCCAGGGATGGAACCAGTGTCTCTTATGTCTCCTACAATGGCACGTGGTAAAGAATCCGCCTGACAATGCAGAAGACATAAGAGACACTGGTTCGATCCCCGGGTGGGGAAGGTTTCTTGGAGAAGGAAATGGCAACCCACTCTGGTATTCTTGCCTGGAGCAACCCACGAACAGAGGAGCCTCGAGGGTTACAGTCAGAGATGGCAAAGAGTTGGACATGAGTGAAGCAAATTAGCAGGCACAGGCTCGCACGCTTCTCCCTTACACGAGGGCCTCCCAGGCGGCACTAGTGGTAAAGAGCTCAACTGCCAACGCAGAAGAAGTAAGAGCCTCGGGTTTGATCCCTGGGTTGGGAAGATCCCCTGGAGGAGGGCATGGCAACCCACTCCAATATTCTTGCCTGGAGAATCCCCATGGGCAGAGGAATCTGGCTGGCTACAGTCCATGGGGTCGCAGAGTCAGACGTGACTGAGCGACCAACATACTTTGTTCCTTACACAGCNACCTGAATGGTCTAGTGGTTTTCCCTACTTTCTTCAATTTAAGTCTGAATTTGGCAATAAAGACTTCATGATCTGAGTCACAGTCAGCTCATGGTCTTGTTTTTGCTGACTGTATAGAGCTTCTCCATCTTTGGCTGCAAAGAATATAATCAATCTGATATTAGTGTTGACCATCTGGTGATGTCCATGTGTAGAGTCTTCTCTTGTTTTTTGGAAGAGGGTGTTTGCTATGACCAGTGCGTTCTCTTGGAAAAACTCTTTCAGACTTTGCCCTGCTTCATTCTGTACTGCAAGGACAAATTTGCCTGTTACTCCAGGTATTTCTTGACTTCCTACTTTTGGATTCCAGTCCCCTATAATGAAAAGGACATCTTTTTAGGTGTTAGTTCTAGAAGGTCTTGTAGGTCCTCATAGAACCATTGAAGTTCAGCTTCTTCAGCATCACTGGTCAGGGCATAGACTTGGATTACAGTGATGTTGAGTGGTTTGCCTTGGAAATGAACAGAGATCATTCTGTTGTATTTGAGATTGTATCCAAGTACCACATTCTGGAGTCTTTTGTTGACTATGATGGCTACTCTGTTTCTTCTAAGGGATTCTTACCCAGAATAGTATTTATAATGGTCATCTGAGTTAAATTCACCTCTCCAGTCCATCTTAGTTCGATGACTCCTAGAATGTCGACGTTCACTTTTGCCATCTCCTGTTTGGCCACTTCCAATTTGCCTTGAGTCATGGACCTAACATCCCAGGTTCCTATGCAGTATTGCTCTTTACTGCATCAGACCTTGCTTCTATCACCAGTCACATCCACAACTGGGTGTTGCTTTTGCTTTGGCTCCATCTCTTCATTCTTTTTGGAGTTATTTCTCCACTGATCTCCAGTAGCATGTTGGGCACCTACCGACCTGTGAGATGATCTTTCAGTATCCTATCATTTTGCCTTTTCATACTGTTTATGGATTCTCAAGGCAAGAATACTGAAGTGGTTTGCCATTCCCTCTCCAGTGGACCGTATTTTGTCAGAACTCTCTACCATGATCCGTCCATCTGGGTGGCCCTACACAGCACGGCTCATAGGTTCACTGAGTTAGACAAGGCTGTGGTCCATGTGATCAGATTGGTTAGTTTTCTGTGACTGTGGTTTTCAGTCTGTCTGCCTCTGATGGAGAAGGAAAAGAGGCTTATGGAAGCTTCCTGATGGGAGAGACTGACAGAGGGGTAACTGGGTCTCGTTCTGATGGGCGGGGCCATGCTCAGTAAATCTTTAATCCAATTTTCTATTGAAGGGGAGGGCTGTGCTCCCTCCCTGTTACTTGACCTGAGGTCAAACTCTGTGGAGGCAATAAAGATAATGGTGACTTTCTTCAAAAGGTCCCATACACGCACTGCTGCACTCAGTGCCCCCGACCCCGCAGCAGGCCACCGCCAACCCATGCCTCTGCCGGAGCCTCGGGGACACTCTCGGGCGTGTCTGGGTCAGTCTTTTGTTGGGTCACTGCTCCTTTCTCCTAAGTGTCACTGATGAATAAATCAATAAAATGTGGCACGCACACACACACACACACACACACACACCGAAGTATTATTCAGCTGTAAAAAAGGGAAGTTCATCCACTTGTGCCAACATGGATAAACCTAGAGGACGTTAAGATAGGCTAAGTGAAATAAGCCAGACCCAGAAAGACAAATACTGTGTTATCTGTGGTCTTAATTTTACATGCAATTCAAAAAAGTCAACTCACAGAAGCAGAGGCTGGAATGGAGATTCCCAGGGACTGAACGTAGGTGGAAATGGGAAAAGTTGCTGAGAGTAAATCTTAAGTGTTCTCAGCACACACACACATTACTACATAAGTCAGTGTCGATGTGTTAATTAGCTTGATTGTTGCAATCATTTCACAATGTCTCATCTTATACACCTTAAATTTATACAACTTTTATTTGTCAGTTATACCTTACAAGACAAGAAACACTATAGCAGGGGAAAGGGCTTGCAGTTTAAATGAAAGGAGGTTGTATGACAGTTCATATGGTCATTATTGGGTTAAATGAGGAAATGTATTTAAAACCTTAGGACAGTCCCTGGCATGCAGTAATATTCAAAAACTGTTAGGTATCATTTTTCCCATGATGACAGAATCTGCAAAACCTATACCTCAGAAGATCCCTCTGTACCATCCCACCTCAGGGTTATAGCCAATCCTGGGAGATTTAAGTCTATTACATGAGAATTTACAGATGGACATGTTCTCAGGCAAAGTCACAATCTGTCAGTAACTGACCAACCGCTAACCCACTAGAGAAGACTGGAGTGAGCAGAACAGGGAAATCCAGACCCCAGTCTCCATTGCTAAGGAGCCGTCATGATTCTTTTTTCCCTAACAAATCCATTCATAAACCATTTGGTCTCATTCAGTGAAGGTTTACTATGTAAAGATACAGGTTTAAGTCTCATTTAATCTCTCATGGTTATTACTTCCTCTTTACTGATGAGAAAAGGTCCAAACAGTGACAAAGCAACCACTAAGAGCTGAGTCTCTCTGTATGCCTAGCCCAGGTTGTAACCACTCTTCTTTTCCTTCCTCAGGACCTATCGTCCTAACAAATGTTCACTTTGTCACACTATCAAGACAAGCAAAGGGAAGTTATTCATAACATGACACTCAGCCATGCTACATGAGACCAAAATGATCTCAAATGACAGATGAAAGGCTCTCTCTCTTTAAAACCCAGATTCCACATAAGAAGTTGGAAAGATACTGGTATTTGTTCAGGAGCTCAGAAGACCTCTCGACTCACGTGAGCCTGATTTTCCTCTTTGTAGGTGAAGTGACATTCTGAATGACGATTTGACATGTCAGACAGAGCCAGAAGACAGTCACCCACTGGTGGCCTCCATGGAGAATCTGACCCCTGTCCTACCAGGAGAACTTACACCTGGGCCTGGCCTCCATCCACCCTTAGCCCAGCGTGGTGTCTGCAGACCCAGCTCCAAAGACTTTGCCCCTGTGCGTCCCCTATGAAGGGCAGACAGCTCCAATGCGGTGATTTGACATACGTATGCATTATAAAGCGGGCACCGCAGTCAAGTTCAGTAACACACCCATCACCTCACGAAGTTGCCCTTTTGTCTTTGTGTGGTGAGAACACTCTAAGACCTACTCTCTTAGCAAAGCATGACTATCCAACACGGTATTTTTAACTATCGTCGCCATGCTATACATTAGATCCCCAGAACTTACTCACGTTATAATCAGAAGTTCATTCCCTTGGACCAGCATCTCCTCATTTCCCCCGTCCATAGCTCTGGCAACCACCATTCTAAGTCTTTGTTTTGGCTTCTGGGAATGAACATTGTTTAGAATCCACATAAAAGTAAGATGACCTGGTGTCCTGCCTCCTTCTTAGTTGAGGGTTCCATCTGTATTGTCTGGCAGTCTCTGGTTTCAGGTTGGAGATTCCGTTACACTCTCTCTCCCAGTGGGTTTTCTCAAATGCTGAGGACTGACATTTGGGGGAGATTTACACCACAGTAGGACCACAAGGCAGCAGGACCAGGTAGGCCAGCTCACGAGTCTGGAGCACTTAAGGAAATGAAATCCCAGGAGGTCTCAGATTTTCCCCTTAATTAGCTTCCTCTATTCCCTTAGGCATTTGTTCCCTTAGTAGGATCTATTCCCATAAACTTTCCTTTGTCTGGCTGCAGGGTGTTAAGTAAATACCTGGCAGCCACTGCCCACAGCTTTAGAGGGATTTTTGCAGCCCACAGCAGGGCCCCTGGCCTGACAGCTTCTGCTAATGCTAATGGCAGGGATTGGATCACACACTCTCTGGAGGAGAGGGCTTCAACAGCACTGCCCAGCTTGCCTAGATCTCCTGCCAAAGGAGTCTGACAGTCTCCTACAAAAAGCTTCTATCATGTGCATTTATTTCTGGCAATTCTCCCAAAGAGGCAGCAGGTGTTTATTTTATACACTTTAAAGGACTGTTTCCCCATATTTCCAGTGTTCTGAAATGGAACAGTCAACAACAAACAGAATAAACCCAGCCATAAGAATGGAAAAGGTCAGTTTTCTTTCCAATCCCAAAGAAAGGCAATGCCAAAGAATGCTCAAACTACTGCACAATTGCACTCATCTCCCACGCTAGCAAAGTAATGCTCAAAATTCTCCAAGCCAGGCTTCAACAGTACATGAACCGTAATCTTCAACATGTTCAAGCTGGATTTAGGAAAGGCAGAGGAACCAGAGGTCAAATTGCCAACACCCACTGGATCATCAAAAAACCAAGAGAGTTCCAGAAAAACATGTTTCTACTTTATTGACTATACCAAAGCCTTTGACTGTGTGGANCGTAATCTTCAACATGTTCAAGCTGGATTTAGGAAAGGCAGAGGAACCAGAGGTCAAATTGCCAACACCCACTGGATCATCAAAAAACCAAGAGAGTTCCAGAAAAACATGTTTCTACTTTATTGACTATACCAAAGCCTTTGACTGTGTGGATCACCATGAACTGTGGAAAATTCTTCAAGAGATAGGAAGACCAGACCACCTGATCTGCCTCCTGAGAAATCTGTATGCAGGTCAGGAAGCAACAGTTAGAACTGGACATGGAACAACAGACTGGTTCCAAATCGGGAAAGGAGTACATCAAGGCTGTATATTGTCACTCTGCTTATTTAACTTATATGCAGAGTATATCATGCAAAATGCTGGACTGGATGAAGCACAAGCTGGAATCAAGATTGCCGGGAGAAATATCAATAACCTCAGATATGCAGATGACACCACTCTTACGGCAGAAAGTGAAGAACTAAAGAGCCTCTTGATGAAGGTGAAAGAGGAGAGTGAAAAGGTTGGCTTAAAATTCAACATTCATTATCAGAGAAATGCAAATCAAAACCACAATGAGGTACCATCTCATGCTGGTCAGAATGGCTGCTATCAAAAAGTCCACAAACAATAAATGCTGGAGAGGGTGCAGAGAAAAAGGAACCCTCTTACACTATTGGTGGGAATACAAACTAGTACAGCCACTATGGAGAGCAGTGTGGAGATTCCTTAAAAACCTGGAAATAGAACTGCCTTA
>SJYA01001285.1:240169-253669 GCA_006410615.1 Neotragus moschatus
AGAATGGACTGGTTGGATCTCCTTGTAGTCCAAGGGACTCTCAAGAATTTTCTCCAACACCACAGTTCAAAAGCATCAAATCTTCGGTGCTCAGCTTTCTTCACAGTCCAACTCTCACATCCATACATGACCACTGGAAAAACCATAGCCTTGACTAGACGGACCTTTGTTGGCAAAGTAATGTCTCTTCTTTTGAATATGCTGTCTAGGTTGGTCATAACTTTCCTTCCAAGGAGTAAGAACTGCCATATGACCCAGCAATCTCACTGCTGGGCATACACACCGAGGAAACCAGAATTGAAAGAGACACATGTACCCCAATGTTCACTGCAGCACTGTTTACAATAGCCAGGACATGGAAGCAATCTAGATGTCCATCAGCAGATGAATGGATAAGAAAGCTGCGGTACATATACACAATGGAATCTTACTCAGCCATTAAAAAGAATGCATCTGAATCAGTTCTAATGAGGTGGATGAAGCTGGAGCCTATTATAGATAGTGAAGTAAGTCAGAAAGAAAAACACCAATACAATATATTAACGCATATATATGGAATTTATAAAGATGGTAATGATGACCCTATATGCAAGACAGCAAAAGAGACACAGATGTAAAGAACAGACTTTTGGACTTGTGGGGGGAGGTGAGGGTGGGATTATTTGAGAGAATAGCATTGAATCATATATATTACCATATGTGAAATAGATCGCCAGTCCAGGTTCAATGCATGAGACAGGGTGCTCAGGGCTGGTGCACTGGGATGACCCTGAGGGATGGGATGGGGAGGGAGGTGGGAGGAAGGTTCAGGATGGGGAACACATGTACACCCATGGCTGATTCATGTGAATATATAGCAAAAACCACTACAATACTGTAAAGTAATTAGCCTCCAATTAAAAAAAACAAACACCTCATCATTCAGAAAACTAAGATCATGGCTCCAAAATCACCACAGATGGTGATTGCAGCCATGAAATTCAAAGACACTTGCTCCTTGGAAGAAAAGCTATGAACAACCTAGACAGCATATTAAAAAGCAGAGACACTACTTTGCCAACAAATGTTTGTCTAGTCAAAGCTATAGTTTTTCCATTAGTCATGTATGGATGTGAGAGTTGGACTATAAAGAAAACTGAGGGCTGAAGAATTGATGCTTTTGAACTCTCAAGAGTCCCTTGGACTGCAAGGAGATCCAACCAGCCAATCCTAAAGGAAATCACTCCTGAATATTCATTGGAAGAACTCATGTTGAAGCTGAAACTCTAATATTTTGGCCATCTGATGTGAACTGACTCATTGGAAAAGACCCTGATGCCGGGAAAGATTGAAGGCAGGAGAAGGGGACAACAGAGGATGAGCTGGTTGGATGGCATCACCAACTCAATGGACATGAGTTTGGGTAAACTCCAGGAGTTGGTGATGGACAGGGAAGCCTGGCATGCTGCAGTCCATGGGGTCGCAAAAAGAATGGGTAAACAACAAGCTCTTACTGTATAGCACAGGAAACTATATTTAATATCCTATGATAAAACATAATGGAAAACAATATGAAAAAACATATATGCGTATAACTGAGTCATTTTGCTGAGCAGTAGAAATTCATAGAGGAAGCCAATGGCAACTCACCCCAGCACTCTTGCCTGGAAAATCCCGTAGAAGGAGGAGCCTGGTAGGCTGCAGTCCATGGAGTCGTTAACCGTCGGACATGACTGAGTGGCTTCACTTTCACTTTTCACTTTCATGCATTGGAGAAGGAAATGTGTTCTTGCCTGGAGAATCCCAGGGGCAGGGGAGCCTGGTGAGCGGCCATCTGTGGGGTTGCACAGAGTCAGTAATGACTGAAGTGACTTAGCAGCAGCAGAAATTAACACGACGTTGAAAATCAACTATGCTTCAATAAAATAAATTTTTAAGTGCTATAAATCTCATCATCAGGTTAGTTTAAGCCACACATGATATGAAAATAACTCTGACATCTGGTGACCGTAGGGTCTCTCTGATTCTGCCACGACAGTCACTGTGTCTCCAGAACCTTGATGGCTCCACTGGTTTGTCTAGCCAGATCACTATGTTAATTTTTTAATGGAAAAAGTTAAGTGAAAATAGAAGAGAACTGAGGCAATAAGAGGCAGCTTTCTACTTCTTCTATATTAGAAAGCCTGAATATTTCTTGGTGGGCGATAAAGCTCCCCGGTAAAACAACACTGGATAATGTAATGCAGAATGTTACAGTTGAAATGTTTGCCTCCTTTGTTTCCTCTCGTTGAATGAAGCTAGGAGTTCATTCGTTCATTCATTCAGTAAGTACTGAGGGTGGGATTTATCATCAAAACAGGGACAGGTTAGAAAAGGAGAGAGATGCTTTATTAATTCTATCTAGACAAAAGGCCATCCCAGGACTGTTCTGAACAAAATGGGAGGTATGGTCACCCTAATTATTGAGCACGTTCTACATACCATGTGGAAAAATAGAAAATGTCTTACGGAGTGGATAGAGGAGCTGTTTTTCATTTCTATATTCAAAATCAGTGCTAATTCCCACCTTCTCTCAAAATACCTAAAAATTTGGACAAAACTTATTGGTTCTTTCAAGGTAAAATTAAAACATGAGCTCAAGTCATTCCATTACTGATTTTTCTGGCTTTGAACAACTCTCTTTACCTAAACAGGATTCAATTTCTTCCCTTTATTTTTTGAGAACAGGTTGAATTTTGTTAGATAATTCTATGTTTATTTTCAGTAATATATGAAGAGCAGGTACCTGACCAAATACATGTTACAGAACTTGTTAACCTAATCTAATCTTACCAAAAACACTGCTCTCTTTTGAAAATAAGGAAGTCACTGAATCACCACTTGAGGGAATACTACACAGATGGTGATGATCAATTTTTAAACAGTCAAGCAGGACAAAGTACAAAAAATACATATATCTGCGTATATACAAATATGTATAGATATCAATAGGTAGATAGGTGGATATAGTTAGAAAGACTTGACCATAGTTGGTGTTAAACTCATGTTTTCATAGAATGGTATTTAGGGTTTAGAAATAAATTTTTCCCACATTATCATAGTTGATTCTCACAACTGGCTTAGATAGTATCACTAGCCCCATTTTAGACACCGATTGGCACCTGAAGCTTATAACTGATTTCACTGGTCTTCTTACAATAAAACAACAGTTCATTATAGATGCTTAAGAGATATGTTTATAAAAGATTCCCTATACTTCCATCAGATTTGAAACTTTTGAAAGCACTTTCACATTTATTTATTCAATATACTTAAAGGCACTGATTGACTAGACACTAGAGGCACAGAGGTGAAGAAAACTGTCCTTGGGTGTAAGGAACTGGAAATCTGACGTATGAGACAGATAAGGAAACTGGTTCACCTCAGTAGATCAGTGAAATGAAGGATGTGCACAATATGCCATAAACCACAGAAAAGAGCACCAAGGCCAAGCTATGGGAACCACGGAAGGCATCCCAAGGGAGTGACGCCTGCAAGAGAGGTAAGTGTTCGCATGTGCACAGGCGCTCACGACTGCAAGTTGGGGAACATCAGGCAACATTAAAGCAACAAACGGCAAGTTTAGGAAAGGGTGTGCTTCAGGATAGAATGTCAGACGAGCGATCAAGCCCAGGATGGGAGCCTGGAATGTTGACTAAGGAAGCTGAAATGTGTCTACAGATTTTTGAATCCAAGGAAAGGAGAAAAAAGTGAGACAGGAGACAGGGAGACACCTGGGGAAAAAAATGTAATAGGCTTGGGGGAAAGATGGTTGGAATCTAAGTATAAGAGAGGGAAGAGGCAAGCCTAGCCAGGATGTGTATTTAAGACGTAGAGTTAGTAGGATTGGGGGTCTAATCATGGGAGATGAGGCATGAGAGGAAAGCAAGTGTATCTCTAAGTTCTTTGAGTAAGTTTCAGGAACCAGAATGGGGCATGTAGAGGATGAGCGGTATTTCTGAGGGACACAGGAAGTTCACTTTTTTGGGAGTTTGGGATTAGCAGATGTAAACTACTATACAGAAAATGGATAAACAATAAGGTCCTCCTGTATAGCACTGGGAACTATATTCAATATCCTGTGAAAAACCATAACGAAAAAGAATACAAAAAAGAACATGTGTGTGTGTGTGTAACTGTGTCAGTTCATTGGATAGCAGAAATTTAATACAACTATGTAAATCAACTATACTTCAATAAAATACATTTTAAAAAAGAAGTTGACTTTGGTACATATTTGGTACATACTGGTACACTGCATGTGAGAGTGTAAGCTTCCTACAGAGCAGTCAAACGGCAAGACCTAGAGAGAACTGGCGATCAACTTATGAAGCTTAGGGGAAAATTCTAGGTGACAGATATATGTTTGAGACTCTTCAGTGTGAGGCCAAAAGTGAGGGTAAATAAAAGCCCATTCATTGGACAGGGAGCAGAAGAATTCTTCAACTGGGGAGACAAGGAAGGATTTTTAAATAATGGAAAGTTGTTACCCTGGTTTGTTCTATTACAGAGCTAATCAGTTGGCAATGTGTTTTAATTAAACAATATGTAGCAAAAAAATTCCTCCTCACTTTGTTTATTAGGAAATATACATGTACCTCCACAGCGTTTTTCCTAATAAATGAACTCTGAGTCACATATAAGGAAAAACAAGATTGAAGGGAGGTTTTCTTCCATGCTGTCAAGTTGATGAATGGGCAGTGACCTTTCATAGAGAGTGTTGCACTAGGGAGAAGGAGGCATAGTTCTAGAAGTCTCAGAGCACTGACCTCCGAAGTTTTTGCCAGTTTCCACACACCCTCTGAGATCACACCATTTCATTCAGCGTGTCTGTGTATCTAAACAAATACTTTCAACCTCCACCCACCCATGTTCTCATCCCTTTAAAATATCAGATGTAGAGGTCCCCATGGCCAGCAGTAATGCCAAAGAATGACTGAAATCTCTCTCTAGCCCTGGGAAACAGGCCACATAATAAGGAAGAGGGAGGTTAACTTCACTAAGTGTCCCACAGTGAAGTCACTTTTGGCTCTGTTCTAATTGTCTGAATGGCCTGAGCAACTGGAACCCATCATCTCAAGAAACGGCTTCCTACAGCGTGAATATGGCTCTGAACTTTGTGATCTTGGACCATACTACGGGCTACCTAAACTGTTCCCTACCTAAATTCATGTTGAAGTCTTAACCCCCAGAACCTCAGAAAGTTAGTGCAAAAGTAATTGTGGTTTTTGCGTTGTAGAAATTTGCCATTTGATTCTGGAATACCTTAAGTAAATGTGGTTATGTTATACATCATTTTCATATGCATTTCTCACTCTACTTTTCTTTTTGGCTAATGACTTACTACTTGCTATTTATTTTAGACTATGGAAATGATGTTAGACAAAAAGCAAATTCGAGCGATTTTCTAATTCACGTTCAAAATGGGTCATAAAGCAACAGAGACAACTTGCAACATCAACAATGCCTTTGGCCCAGGAACTGCTAACAAACATACAGTGCAGTGATAGTTCCAGAAGTTTTGCAAAGGAGATGAGAGCCTTGAAGATGAGGAGCATAGCGGCCAGCCCTCAGAAGTTGACAACAACCAGTTGAGAGCCATTGCCAAAGCTGATCCTCTTACAACTACACAAGTTGCCGAAGAACTCAACATTGACCATTCTACCATCACTTAGCATTCGAAGCAAACTGGAAAGGTGAAAAAGCTCAGTGAGCGCATTCCTTATGAGCTGACTGAAAAATTTTAAAACTGTTGTTTTGAAGTGTCTTCTCTTATTCTTTGCAGTAACAATGAACCATTTCTCAATCAGGTTGTAACATGCAATGAAAAGTGGATTTCATTTGACAACCAGTGATGAACAGCTCAGTAGTTGGACTGGGAAGACGTTCCAAAGCACCTCCCAAAGCCAAACCTGCACCAGAAAAAGTTCATGGTCACTGTCTGGTGGTCTGCTGCCCGTTGGATCCACTACAGCTTTCTGAATCCTGGTGAAACAATCACACGTGAGAACTAACGCTCAGCAAATTGATGAGATGCCCTGAAAACGACAATGACTGCAGCTGGCATTGGTCACCAGAATGGGTCCAATTCTTTTCCAAAGCAAAGCCCAACTGTACGCTGCACAGCCAACACTTCAAAAGTTGAACAAATTAGTCTAAAAGTTTGTTTTAGCCACTATATTCACATGCTCTCTTGCCAACCGGCTACCCCTTCTTCAAGCATCTCAACAACTTTTCACAGGTAAAACGCTTCCACAACCAGAAGGATGCAGAAAATGCTTTCCAAGAGTTCGCTGAATCCTGAAGAATGGATTTTTACACTATAGGACTATTTCTCATTAGCAAAAATGTGCTGATTGTAATGATTCCTATTTTGATTAAGAAAGATGTGTTTGAGTCTAGTTAAAATGATTCACGGTTTGAAACTGCAATTACTTTTGCACCAACCAAATAACTGAGTTTGGAGATAAGGTCTTTAAAGGAATTCTTAAGTTAAAATAAGGTCTTTTGGGTGGATCATAATCCAACATGACTGGTGTCCTTATAAAAGAAGGAGATTTGGACACAAAGGCACAGAGAAGAAGGTAAAGACACAGCAGGAGGGCAGCCATCTTCAAGCCAGGGAGAGAGGACTCAGAAGAAAACCAACCCGCTGACGTTTTGATCTTGGACTTCCAGGTTTCAGAACAGGGAGAAAATATCTTTCTGTTGTTGTTTAAGCCACCTAGTCTGTGGTACTTTATTATGCAGCCCTAGGAAAGCAATACAGGCACTTATTAAACATGGCTTAAAATAAGTGCCAGAGATTTCCTCAAATGAAGTTAAATGGAGAAAAAAAATCAGACTTGTTTTGCAGTTGAGGGTATTTGATGATACACAACTGTACTGCGTAAAATGTATTAATCTACTTACACATTCTATAGAAGTCTAGCCATACAGGAGAGAAACTCATGTGTGATTACTTGCGTTTTATATCATCTTCACTAGAAAATTCACTGATGAATACAGTCGCATGGAATTAGATCTGTTCTATAGCTCAGATGTTGTACCACAAGCCATAGTGAACTGCTTTATATAGATTGTAGTTGATTATGCAAAACTCTTACTATTTGAAACAAAAAATTCTTAATATAATATTTTCAAAGCAGAAAGAAAAAAGTGTGGATAATATCTTTTCTTGTGTCCCAAGTTACTTTTTTCCCTTCACCTTTCCCGGTTTGATTTGTCAACAAGTCTTTTGAAGCAGCCCTCACATCGGTCTTGCTCCACCCAGAATGACTATCACTGCCTTCATTCACATCCTTGTAATTTCTGGCCAGCAAACTAAACTTCAAAGGGAGCGAAATACTGTTGGTGGAAATGTAAACTGGTGCAGCCACTGTGGAAAAAAGTAAGAAGGTTCCTCAAAAAACTAAAATTACAGTTTCCATATGATCCAGCAGTCCTACTCCTGGGTATATACCCAGATAAAACTATAATTCAAAAAGATACACGTACCCCTATGTTAACAGCAGCACTATTCACAATAGAAAAGTCACTGAAACAACATAACTGTTCATCAATAGATGAATTGATAAAGAAGATATATATACATATATAAATTATATATTTGAAATGAAATATGTATATATATATAAAATAGAATATTAGTCACAAAAAGAAGAAATAATGCTATTTGCAGCAACATGAAAGAATCTAGAAATTATCATACTAAACAGAGTCAGAAAGACAAATACCATCTGATACCACTTATATGTGGAATCTAAAATATAAAACAAATGATTTAGAAACATGGTAATGATAACCCTGTATGCGAGATAGCAAAAGAGACACAGATGTATAGAATGGACTTTTGGACTTTGAGGGAGAGGGAGAGGATGGGAAGATTTGGGAGAATGGCACTGAAACATGTATACTATCATGTAAGAGACAAATCGTCAGTCTATATTCAATACAGGATACAGGATGCTTGGGACTGGTGCACGGGGATGATCCAGAGAGTTGATATGGGGTGGGAGGTGGGGGGGATGGTTCAAGATTGGGAACTCATGTACACCTGAGATGGAAAAAAAAATTAACAAACGTAAAATAAAAAAAAGTCAAAATAAAAAAAAATTTTAAAAATGAACATAACTACAAAACAGACTCACAAACACAGAGAATAGACTTGTAATTGCAGAGGGGTGAGGGAGGGAAGGATTGGGAGTTTGGGGTTAGCAGAGGCAAACTAGTACATATAAGCTGGACAAACAACAAGCTCCTACTGAACAGCACAAGAAACTATATTCAATATCTTATGATAAACCATAATGGAAAAGAATATCAAAAANATGGAGTATTACTCAGCCATTAAAAAGAATACATTTGAATCAGTTCTAATGAGATGGATGAAACTGGAGCCAATTATACAGAGTGAAGTAAGCCAGAAAGAAAAGCACCAATACAGTATACTAACTCATATATATGGAATTTAGAAACATGGTAATGATAACCCTGTATGCGAGACAGCAAAAGAGACACAGATGTATAGAATGGACTTTTGGACTTTGAGGGAGAGGGAGAGGATGGGAAGATTTGGGAGAATGGCACTGAAACATGTATACTATCATGTAAGAGACAAATCGTCAGTCTATATTCAATACAGGATACAGGATGCTTGGGACTGGTGCACGGGGATGATCCAGAGAGTTGATATGGGGTGGGAGGTGGGGGGGATGGTTCAAGATTGGGAACTCATGTACACCTGAGATGGAAAAAAAAATTAACAAACGTAAAATAAAAAAAAGTCAAAATAAAAAAAAATTTTAAAAATGAACATAACTACAAAACAGACTCACAAACACAGAGAATAGACTTGTAATTGCAGAGGGGTGAGGGAGGGAAGGATTGGGAGTTTGGGGTTAGCAGAGGCAAACTAGTACATATAAGCTGGACAAACAACAAGCTCCTACTGAACAGCACAAGAAACTATATTCAATATCTTATGATAAACCATAATGGAAAAGAATATCAAAAAGGTATATAATGTATGACTGAGTCACTTTGTTACACAGCAGAAGTTAACACATGGTAAATTAACTACAATAAATTTGAAAGAAATAAATGAATTTTTTTTTTAAGGGGGAATGGCTAAGGAGTAAAGTCACTCGAGTTGAGTCCCACCTCTGCCTAACTGTGTGACTTGACCCAAATCTAAGCCTCAACTATTCATGATTAAAGGAGAAGCAGTAATAGTACTCTCCTCACAGGACTGCTAGAGAATTAAGTGAAATAACAGTAAAAAGCACTTGGTATGGTACATAAATACTCAGAAAATATGAGGTGCACTGTGATTAATCTTTCAGAATCCATCACCCCACAACATTTGTCATGCTATCTTTTGTAGAATTCCACTACCCAAGGTTTTCTCATGATGGGATCGCTTATCATTTATATTATGAAAACAATAGGCCTGACAAATGTTTTCAGACAGGACAGGCCTCTCCTACCCAAGTCTCCTCAATGAAGGGCCCAACACTCCACATTTGAAAACACTGGTCCTAACTACATTTCCCAGGTTCCCACCAAAACCCCTTCTCCCTACTGCCCTCTGCCCCGAGTTCTTTTTCCAAAGCACCAGACTCATCTTATAACCTTTCAGAGGCTTGTTCTGGTTCAGGAGGTGAAGCCCAGATGCTTTGACATGGAGCACAGCACGCGGCCAAGCTGCCTCTGCCTCTAAGTTCTCATCTCCAACCTCAAAGCCCAGTGCAGCGCCTGATAAACGTCAGGAGCTCAGCAAACGTTTGTTTGATGGGAAGGGGACCTGAAGAACTCACACCACAGACTCAAAGGCTTGCTTCTCATTCGTCGGCCTCTATGTGCTCTACTGTTTCCTAGGACTGCCCTAGGGATGACCACAAACGGGTTCTATCACAGATCTGAGGCCCGAAGTCTGAGATCACGGTGTTGGCAGAGCCAAGCTCCCTCTAAAATTTTCTAGGGGAGGATCCCCACGCTTGCCGCTCTCAGCTTCTAGTGGCTCCTGGTGCCTTGGATGTGGCTACATCACTCCAATCTCTGCCTCCATCTTCACGTGGCCTTCTTCCCTGTGTCTCTTCTGTGTTTGTGTCCCGAATTTCCTTCTCTTTTGTCTTATAAGGTCACTAGTCATTGGACTCAAGACACAGTCTAAAACCAGGATGATTTCAACCTGAGGTCATGGACATAATACCTGCAAAGCCCTTATTTCCAAACAAAGTCACATTTGCAAGTACCTGGGATTAAGGGTTGGACATATCTTTCTGAGGAACACAATTCAACCCACTACAACTGTCAAGGGCTAGGGAGGTCAAGGGGTGAGGTGTGACTGGAACACAGACAGCCCTACCCATGCTCAGGAAGGAAATGGGATGTTTGTTTGCAGTTCAGAGATCAAAGCTATGTGAGTACTGAGCACCTCATTTGGGAAGAACCCCTGAACCAGCCCAAGGAAGCAGGGGAGCAATATTTTCTTCCCAATCATTTTATTTCAGATCTACTTGTTAATGGTTTGGATTTCTGTTTTGAAACTGTGAACAATTTATTAATACGGCAAATTAGAGAAAAGAAAAAAATCACCTAGACTCCTTCATTCTCATATCTCTTCCCATTTTTAGGTTTTAGTTTGGGTTTGTTAAAGGAAAATTTAAAATTAAACCTGCATATAGAGTTTATAGGGTTTCCCTGGTGGCTCAGATGGTAGAGAATCTGCCTGCAATGCAGGAGACCCAGGTTTAATCCCTGGGTTGGGAAGATCCCTTGGAGAAGGGACTGGCAACCCACTCCAATATTCTTGCCTGGAAAACCTCATGATCAGAGGAGCCTGGCAGCATACGTCTATTGAGCTGCAAAGAGTCGGACACGACTGAAGCGACTTAGCCTGATTCTATATGTATACCTCCAGATATCCCAGTACCATGCTTATAGTAATTTTTCTTGCCTTGTCACTTTGAGAAGTTATTTATTAGCTGGCTGGTGCCTTGGCCTTGATGGCTCTTCATCTCTCCCCCACTTTCACCATTACCACCACCACTACCACACACACACACGCATGCACACACACAATCACACTCTTCCTATCCCCGGTACTCTTGACAGGATCTTATATTAATTTTTGTTAGGTCAATAGTATTTATATTATCCCCTGCTAAGCCAGGAAGTATGCCACTTTTTGCTTTGCTTTCTATATATCTATCACCAATGCACTTTCAAACTCTTCTCCATTGTTTAAATCTCTTCTCAGAACTATTCTATTAAAGCTCTGCTTGGAGCCCTGACCCGTTTTAATTGGTTCAGTTGCTTCCTGTGCTGACCAGGGATCTCCCCCGGTCCTTACTGGCAGGAGTCCCTTCACTCTGTCTCCCTTAGGATCTCCTGTTTCCCAGGTCCTGTGTCTTCCTACTCATTTGCTTATTCTCTCATTGTGAAGGTGTACCTCCCCCAGGAGGTTCCTGAGAAAGGATGTCAATTCCTAGAGACCCTAAAGGTCTGAAAATATCTTCAGTCTATTTAAAAATTTAACTGATGTCCTTTTAAAACATATGTTTGTTTATTTATTTATTTGGCAGTGCCAGGTCTCCATGGCAGCATGCAGGATCTTTAATTTTTTAGTTGCAGCAGGCTGATCTTTAGTTGTGGCACATGGGGGTCTAGTTCCCCGACCAGGGCTTGAACCAGCCCCCTACCTTGTGACTATGAAGTCTTTTAGCCACTGGACCACCAAGGAAATCCCTTAACTGATGTTCTGACTAGGAATAAAATTCTAGGTGAAAGAGAATTTCCTTTCGGAATTGGTAAGAAATTTCTCCATTAATTTCTACCTTCCTTAGTTGCTTTTGAAAAATCCAAAATCACTCTCTGCCAACATCTTCCAACCGCTCGCCTCTACCTCCAAGTTTGCATGAGGTTCTCTTCGCCCCCATGGTTATATACTTTCACGATGATCTAAGGACCAACCGGAGACAGAAACCAACCATATTCCAAGATGGGACTTTTAAAGACTTTTTAATAAAGAAATTAGCTACAAGGGCCACGATGAAAAGAACCAAGGTTCCAGAGCAAATTTAGGGCCAACAAGGACAGAAAGCTCATGGCACCCTTTGATGTGAGGGGCTGGGGAAGAAGAAAGAAATATCTATATCAGATTCTGTTGCATGCAGCAGCTCTAGACAAAGGACTGCCCGACAGAAACTGCAGCAGCAGCCAGGATAACTACTTCTAGGACCATGTCTGATGTTGTCATAGCCGGAGTCAGCTGGTGGTCGTGAGAGCAAAACCACATTTTTGTCCTTACTTAAGTGGTCTCCCCTGTGGGTACTTGATGCTTGCTGGCTGTATATCGGTCTCTGGCTTATCAGCTATTCCTTCCTATACTTACATAGGCCTTCTTTATGCTCAGGAAGAGGGTGTACATTAGATTGGACACAGGAAGGAGATGAGTTTGTAGAACTTAGTCTTTACAATTTAGCTGAATAGTCTAGCTGTCCAGCATGGACAAAGTACTGCTCTTGGCCCACTCCCCCAGGACCCTGGGCGAAAGCCAGTTTAGGTGGGAAAGAAATAGACAACAGGACTTATATCTGGAAGGCCTTAAAGGCCCTTCTAAGTAAGACACAAATGGTCAAGCCAAAAAGGAAAACATCCTTCCAAGGACCCAGGAGGGGCCAAGGTAAGTCCTGATAGAGCCACCTTAAGCCCCTGTCAGAAGATTTTGATACGAGCTAAAGAAAGGCACCCCTTCTGTGGAGATAAGAGAAGAAGATGCTTGCTCTGGGCACGTCTAGCCCTGTGGGAATACGGCTTGGTGAGTAGAACAGGGCTGGGTACCAGCCTTCATTCTCCCTCTGAGTCAGGCACCTTTGTCAAATAGATAAACTCTGCAATTATGTTAAGAGGCTCTGGGTTCTCTTTTAGAGATTAAATATGGCAAATTTATCAGGGTATGGAACATAACACTAGGGCATGGTGATACCGGGAAAAGACAGGCCTATTGTCACCATCCCAGAGCTGACTCAGAGTGAAATAATACATTTTTGGAAGCTAAAAATACAAAGATAAATGATAACCAACTTGTCAGACCAAGAAAGGTGAATCATACACCAGCAACAGGGAAAGCCAAGATGTCATCAGAATTATACCACAAACAGAATTGCCAGGATAATACCACCAGAATTCGACCCCAAAGAGGTTCAGACACTGTCTCCCCATTCCCTAAAATGTCATTTACTTTGAAACAAGCTTCACTTACCATGCCAAGAGTATAGTTCTCCGAGTGAGACCACCAGAAGCCTGGAAAAGACCCTGGTAGCCCTGAGCAATAGCTGCAGAGCTGATGGTAAGGATACAGGAAGCCCACCAAGCCTTTTGCTCCTTTGGATATCTTAAGCAAAGGTGGGATGGAGGAGGACTTTTTGGCAGAATAAAGAGAGAGATGGATCTGTACCCAGGCCACCCACCCACCCA
>SJYA01001285.1:253924-325169 GCA_006410615.1 Neotragus moschatus
CACCAAATGGGGCTGCAGAAGCTAAAAACCCTTAGGTGGAAGAGCTTCAAGGCAAAGTAATGCCTGGCATCCCTTGTTTCCAGGTTTTCAGAAACCTACCCAGGTTTCATTACACTGCCCAGGAAGCTTGCGGCTGCAGGGACTCTGGCCAACCACCAGTTCCTGCCTCATGCTTCCTGCCCCATCTTCCCAGGCCCTGAAAAAACGGTTTTATAAGACGCTCACTTTCCCATTCCAGACAGTTTAGCTCAGCTAGGAATAAAGAACACTCAGAAATGGTAGGTCACAAGATTAGGTTCTGTGGGTGGCCCCCCCATCCACCCCACCCCCCCACCACCATGACACTGCATTTAACTTCTTGTTGAAGCTCCACATGGACATTGGGGAAGTTTTCAAGAACGTGAAGGCCTTGACCTTCCCTTGTATTGCAACACTGGAATCCTAGAGACCCATTTGAGAAGAGCATAGGTCAGAACTATTTTCATAATGATACTAAGATATCTTGCCTTTTTCACTGCACTGACATTTAAACTAATATTACACAAGCAATGGTAGATAAAACTGCTGGCCTCAACCAACGCAGGGGCACCAGAAAGCCCAAGTGGATTGGTATTCAATGTATTCTTAACTGCCACACAATCACAAGGTAGAAAAGCCAGATTCACTCTGAAATACCTTTAATGAAGCAGTAAGAAATATTAATGTTATTAATTCTTGATTCTTTAGAATACTTTGGGTAATGAATTTGACAGTATGTGCCAAGTCTGATGATTTCCAAGGTAATGTATTTGTCTCCAAGAAAAGCACTTGTGAAATTTTGCACTTCAAAGAGAAGTACTTTTATTTTCTCCAGGAATCATGATTTTCACTTCAAAGAATAGCTGAAAGACAAATATTCTTATTCAGATTTGGGTGTTTGACAGACATCTTTGTGAAAATTTAAAAAGCAAATCAAGAGAAACAACTGACAGTATTTGTTGCCAATTACAAATTTTGAGCTCTGAAGCAAAAATTACAATTTTGGAAAATTTGTACCTGTACCTTGAACTTTACAGCTTCCCAGTACTTAAAGACTTTTGACTATCTTTAAGTTACTACCTTTTTTTTTTCCCCCCAAGACTGGTGTTGATGTGAACAGTTGGGATGGTTTGATGTTGTTTAATAAAATGAGTCAACATTTGAAAGGTCTATGCAACTCAGTGAGGCAATATTGTAAGGTCATGAATGGGTAAAAAATCTATTTAAAGTATAAACAGCCCAGTAGATTCTTCATGTACCTGAGTATGAAAGTCACTTGATAAAGTTTCAGACTTTACGTTGCAACTAACCTTTAAGAAACTATCACTTATATTTGTTGTAGTATCAAAGAAGAATAAAAAAATTTTTAAATGACTACTAGAATACTCCTTCCTTTCCCAGCTACTATCTGCGTGAAGCTGGTTCTTCCTCACAGACTGCAAGTAAGATTCTGTCCCGGCAGAGTTCATGCAGCAGCACATGTGAGAACCGAGCTGTTTTCTTTAAGCCAAACATTAGGTGACTTGAAAAATGTAAAACAATTCCCCTCTTCTCACTGACTTTTTGTCTAGGAAAATAAAATATTTTAATAAAATATGTTTTTATATTAACACATACCAGTTTTATTATAATTATTTTAAATGAATTAATATATAGCTTAAAATTTTCAATGTGGCTAGTTTTCATTAAAATGTACTTCTATGTTAATCGTAATAGTATGTTACTATATAATAGGTTTATTATAGTTAGTTTTAAATGACTTGATAAATAATTAATACAAATTTTCTTAGTTCTACTTTTTAAATACAGTAAATCTGCCCATAGTAAAAAAAAGCTAGTTGGGATTCCTCAATAATTTTTCAGAGTCTGAAGAAGTCCTAAGACCAAAAAGTTTGAGAAAATCCTGCCCTAGGGAATGACCCAAGGCAGTGTGATTGAGGCTAACTCACTGGACAAGTTCGTGGAAAAGAGCAGAGAAGAAATAAAGGTGACTTCCTTAAACAAAGTCAATTTAGAAGTTGCTATTCCTGTTCACATCCTATTGGTGAACCCTCAGTCTCACAGCCATACCCAGCTGCCAGGGAGGCTGGGAAATTTGGTCTCCTGGGAGGCTGCAAGGGAAGAATTAGAAATCACTGCCTTATTCCCAAATCTAGACTTTGTTGGCATTCAAAATAGAATTCTCTCAGTTGGTTTAAAGGCAGTTGTGTTACAGTGGTCAGCACTGCATGTGAGCTGAGGCTCACATGGACAACGTTTGGGCAATACAGGAGCTATCAGTTTGCAATACTGTGATTCAACTGACTCAGCTGAAGCTGGGTTAGAATGTGGCATTATAATGTGCATGAGGTTATATGTCCACTCAGAGGTTGTCTTGTGTGACACCTGGACCTGAGTGCTGGCCACACTGACAAGGACAAGTAGATATAAATGCTGCCACTGTACAGTTAAAGCCACTCAGGCTCCCATGATCCACTGGGCCTCATGTAAAAATGATATAATAGTAATAATACGATGATGATGATAATGGCAGCAAGGAAATGTGAGTGGAGAAGGGACCCCCCCACCACAGATTTCAATGTATCTCCCACCAAATAAGAGACTAGCTGCTTGAGAAGATCATCCAGACAGGACAGGTGCCGTCCTTGAGAGAAAACTCTTCCTCTCCTGTTCATCCAAGATATCCTCCTAACAGCAGCATATTGGACCAGCCCCCAGAGCCCCAAGTGGGAGCAGAGTGGTTTTCTCTGGGCCTAAAGCACCACAGGTAGGACAAGATATCGTGAGATCATGAGCCCAGCCTCCGTGGTCAACACCAGACAGCTGACCACCAATCTTGGCAGTGACCCAGCAGATCCCCAGTGTTCAGTTCACTTCTTTTCATCTTAGTTTCTAGGTCTTTAAAATGCAGGAGAAAAAATGTGTTCCATTCATAGGGTTAGTCAAAAAATCAAACAAGATACAATCTGAAACACAGTGCATCTAAAAGGAAAAACACCAAGTGTGAGTGGCCAGTTGTCATGGATATTACCTCTGCTTGTTACAGGTGAGAGGTCATTAGGTCACTTACAATGTCTTGTGCTCATATGTCCTCTTCCTCATCATCCAAACTTTTTTTTAAATGTTTAATTATGGTAAAATACACAAAACATAAAATTTGCCTTCTTAACTATTTTCAGGTGAACAATTTGACGGTGTTAAATTAAGTATATTCACATTTTTGTGCAACCAATCTCCAGAACTTTTTATCTTGCCAAAATGAAATACTACCCACTAAACTAAAACTCTCCATTCCTCTCAGAATTTGTTTTGAAGAAATCCTTTCTCTCAGGCTTCCAGAGCCAGGATCAGCTAAATCTGGTGTGCCATGCAGGGGAGCCCCAGGACTTTTCTTCACCTTCCCATAATTTATTCATGAACATGCGTTATGTTGAGCTGACCATTAGACAGGTTCTTAGCAATGCTTTGACTCTAAATAAACGAAAAAAAATATGTTATCATTCTCAAAGATCTCACAGTATATTTTACTAGTGTGTCCATAGTAATCAAGTGTGACTCAATGGTTATAAATGATACAATTAAAGTCTACACAAGGTGTAGAGAGAGCACAAAAGAAGCCATCAGAGTCAGGGAGAGGAATGCACAGGAAAATGGTGAGGAATGTTATTAAGGATTTCATAGAGGAGAAGTTTCTTAAGTTTGGGATTTTAAGACTGAAGAGGCAGGAATTCATCAGAGAAAACAGTGAAGAAGTTTTGAGATACAAACAGTTCAGTTTAACACAAATTATTTTTTGTCTAACATTTTCTCCGGAGAAGGCAATGGCACCCCACTCCAGTACTCTTGCCTGGAAAATCCCATGGACGGAGGAGCCTGGTGGGCTGCAGTCCATGGGGTCCCAAATAGTTGGACACGACTGAGCGACCTCACTTTCACTTTTCACTTTCATACATTGGAGAAGGCAATGGCAACCCACTCCAGTGTTCTTTCCTGGAGAATCCCAGGGATGGGGGAGCCTGGTGGGCTGCCGTCTATGGGGTCGCACAGAGTCAGACACGACTGAAGCGACTTAGCAGTAGCAGCAACATTTTCTCAATTGTCTAATTCACCAAGGAGATATGAAATTATATTTTCACAGGCAGGAAGTTTAATAGACTTGGGGAGGGTGGTTATGACAATGACAGACCAATGAAGGAAATGATTTTTGCAGAAAGAAGTGGAAATTCCATCTCTGTATCTGACCCCTATCTCTATGGGATATGCACACATTCTTCTAGGGACCAATATTCAGAATGAATATAAAAATTATTTGTAAAATTTGGGTTAAAAATTTCCTCTTCTTATGATATCTTTTCTTTGTGTCTGTCTCTTGATTTAAAGTTTGAAAATCAGTAATTCTTTTTCTGACATATTTTTAGTTTTCATGTTTGATTTTTTCAGTTCTGTGTATATTGCTAAAAAGCCTACCAATTGTGCTGGAAGCAGTTTTTCTGTTTGCTTTTTGCTTTTAAAAAACTGTTCTTTTGTTGTTCAGTGCCATTTTAAAAAATCAGTCTTGGAGGCGATCCTAAGATGGCGGAGGAATAGGACAGGGAGACCACTTTCTCCCCCACAAATTCATCAAAAGAAAATTTAAACACTGAGTAAATTCCATAAAACAACTTCTGAAAGCCAGAGGACATCAGGCACCAAGATAAGCAGCCCATTGTCTTCGAAAAGAGGTAGGAAAAAACATAAAAGACAAAAAAAGAGACAAAAGAGGTAGGGACGGAGCTCTGTCCCGGGAAGGGAGTCTTAAAGAGAAAGAAGTTTTGAAACACTCTCACTGCCGAGTCTGTGGCGAGCCTTGGAAGCACAGAGGGCAACATAACAGGGAGGAAAAAATAAATAAATAATTAAAAACCAAAGATTATGAGCCCAACGGTAACTACCCCAGCAGAGAAGCAGTGCAGATGCCTGCATCTGCCACTGGCAAGCGGGGGCTGGGCAGGGAGGCATGGGCTGCATTGCTTAGAGTAAGGATAGGGACTGAATGCCCTGAGTGTAATCAGAGCGAACTAACTTGGGCTAGCAAACGAGACTGTGGGATAGCTACCAAGTGAAAACCTCTAACCTAAGACACCACCAAGACCACACACAGAACAAAGGACAGAGCAGAATTAGCCAGCTGCAGACCATCCCCCTCTGATAACAGGCAGCTAGAGCCGGAAGGGCCGGAAGGGGTCAACTGCAGTCCCAGAAAGACATTATCTACCAAACTGCAAGCAGGCTCCTTTGCTAACTAAGACTTCTTGGGGTTCTGGACAGGCATCATCTGCCTGAGAAGGTGCACCAGTTGTACACCCAGAAAACCGAGCAGCAGGGATGGGAGAGGTGATAAGTTGCAGTGACCGCGCTTGCCAAACACCTCATCACCTGAGCTGCTTGAACCTGGGAAGGGCACAAAAAGCAGGCCCAATTGAGTCTGTGCCTCTGAGGACTACCTGAGTGCCTGAACCTGAGCAGCTTAGACCTGGGAGGTGCATGCAGCCCAGGGCCGGCATCGGATGGTTCCCGGTGGAGCAACCTAGAGCCTGAGCTGTGTGGGCAGGGAGTGCGCACGTGCCATGCGTGGGGGCAGGCCCAGTGTGCCTGAGACACTGGGAGCACACGCCAGTGTTTTTTGTTTGCAGTGTCCCACCCTCCTCACAGCATGATTGAACACGTGAGCCTAAAAAAAGTGTCCACCACTGCCCTCCTTGTGTCAGGGCGGAAATCAGACACTGAAGAGACCAGCAAACAGAAGAAGCTAAAGCAGAGGGAACCGCCTTGGAAGTGACAGTGCAGAAGATTAAAACCCTGTTAGTACTGACTACATAGGAAGGGGACTATAGATCTTGAGAAATATAAGTCAGACCAAAGAACTATCCAAAAATGAACTGACTCCACACTTCCCACAACAACACCAGAGAAAGTCCTAGATATATCTTTACTATTTTTATGATAATTCTTTTTTTTAACTTAAAAAAATATTTTAAGTCCTCTATTACTCCTTTAATTTTCATTTTTATAACCTACAATAACTTTTTTAAAAAGACCCTATTTTTTAAAGCAAACTTCATATATATATATATATTTTTTAATAATTTTTGTCACTTTTTTTTTCTTTTCTTTAATATTGTATTTTTGAAAATCCAACCTCTACTCTAGATTTTTAATCTTTGCTTTTTGGTATTTGTTATCAATTTTGTACCTTTAAGGACCCAATCTTCAGTACCCATTTTTACTTGGGAGCAAGATTACTGGCTTGACTACTCTCTCCTCCNACCCCACTCCAGTACTCTTGCCTGGAGAATCCCATGGACGGAGGAGCCTGGTGGGCTACAGTCCATGTGAAGTCACCTCAGTCGTGTCACTTTCTGTGACCCCATGACTGTAGCCCTCCAGGCTTCTCTGTCCATGGGTTTCTCCAGACAAGAATACTGGAGTGGGCTGCCATGCCCTTCTCCAGGGGATTTTTCCCGATCCAGGGATTGAAACTCCGTCTTTTACGTCTCCTGCAGTGGGAGGCAGGCTACAGTATTGCAAGGAGTCCGACATGACTGAAGCAGTTTAACACACAAGCACAATGATTCTTCGGCCCTCACTGGTGGCTCAGACAGTAAAGAATCTGCCTGTGATGAAAGAGACCTGGGTTTGACCCCTGGTTGGGAAGGTTCCCTAGAGAAGGAAATGGCAACCCACTTCAGTATTCTTGTCTGGAGAATTCGGTGGATGGAGGACTCGGGCTATAGTTCATGAGACTGCAAAGAATCAGAGCCGACTGAGCAATTAACACACAGCTTCAGAAGGCTAATAGCCCCAGGGTGTGTCTCACCTTCTGAGGCAGAACGTACTGAGTTCTGTCTTTATCTGTCTTTGCTCCCAGGGGCTATAATTCAGAGACTGCAATTCCACAAAAGAATCCTAAACCCGTGTGAAATAACCCTGAAATATCTTGCCCTTTAGGACAGACTTGAGGGCAGGATAAACATATGGCCCAGGTGAACATATGAGAATTGTAGGCAAGCTTAAACTAGGTCTTCCTTCACCTTGGTTTTCTTTTACTATGTCCATGATATAATTTTAATAACAAATTAAAACTCAACAAAATGCTGAATGAGGACAAATTTGAAATCTATTTGGGAAACTGGAAGTTTTTGCTTTTATGCATATACACACTTGGGTTAAAAAAAAAAAAAAAAAGATGAAAGTTTCCCAGATGTTGGAGGCCAGGGGCAAAAATCCAGTTGCTTTCAATTACTAGAGAAGCAGGAGAGTCTGTTTTGACAGAGCCTCTCCACATATAATTTAAATTCCATGATTCAGGGAGTCTAATTAGATGAGGGAGAAATGCCCTGTACTAGTTTGTTTCATCACTGATCTATCCAATTATAGAGTCCTTAACTAAACTGCTAGTAAATCTTATCAGGATGCTAAGTGTATAAAAGCCTCATTGAGTTTCTTTTTATTCCATTTCCTCTTTAGTATCAATTTTTCCACACTTGATTAATGGTAACCAAAGTAAATTTTTTAACATATTTTCCCTCCTGAAATATAAAGTAACACAAATGATTTTTGAAGTGTTCATTTTGCTTTTTCATTCTGTGATTTTAAATTTTCTTTCCTGTTTCAGACACTAGAGCATCTGTTTTAAATATAGTGCTTTTGGTTGAGTTCCCTCCCACATTTTTGTTAAGTGATACATTTTCTTGAAGGTTCATCTTGAATTGGTTCATCTTGAAATGATGTCTGATTTTTTGAAATATGAAAACATATATGAGGAAATGACCATATTATTCATATTTAGAATACTATGTTTATAGATATATGCATTTATAGAAAAAGATTTAAGACATGCATGAGAATGTCAGGACACAAGCTAACTCCCAGGAGGGAGGGAAGAGAAAAGATGGGCTTCTGCTTGACCAGTAACACTTTATTTCCGTTTAACAGAAAAAAAATATCTGAAGCAACTATAACATATTACTAAGTCTGGTTGGACTGTAGAGGCCATTAACTATGTCAAGAGCAGTCACAGAAACCTTAGGAATAAAGCCAGTGCTAAATTCATGTGAACTGTAAAGGCATAAAACATGAAAACGATAAGTACAATAAATATCACAAGATAGGAAATACAACAAACCAGTGAACATAATATAAAAGAATCTTATTCACAAATATAGACAACATCTGTTAGTGGTTGCCAGTGTCGGGGGGCAATATGGGGTGAGAGGGTGGGAGTTATAAACTATTAGGTGTAAGATAGGCTCAAGGATAATGGGGAATATAGGGCATATATAGGGGAATATAGCCAATATTTTATAATAACTGCAAATGAAAAGTAACCTTTAAAATCATACAAAAATATTTTTTAAAATTTAAAAAGAAAAATCAGAGCTCATTAGAACAGCTACAGAAAAATGTTTGTGGTAAACTATCTCCATTTCTCTTTTAATAGATTCATGATAGGATGATCAGAGAAAGGCAATAGAAAACACTTATCTGCACTTCAGCAGGGCATGGAACAAAGCCTCTAATTCACTCACTCAATAAACAATTGTTGAACACTATACTCTGCAAAGCCCACCTTGATATGTAAGTAGCCCATTCCATCCATGCTTCATCAGCACACTCACCAGCATCTACTCACGTATTTCCAACAGTGCCCCTCAGGGAGTGTCCTCAATCCACTTCTTTGACTTCTTTGCTCATCAGAAGTCACTGCTTCCAGGAAGCCTTCCCTGATGCTCCTTCCCCTGAAGCAGCCCCTCCTATGGGCGACCAAAGCTTCTTGTGCACATATTTATTCACACATCTATCCCACTGATTTGCACTTGTTTATTTGCTTGTATCATTCCCCATTTTAACCATCCTATTTGCAAAAACTCTGTTTTATCTCTGCCCCTGTCAGAACGTAAGGGTCCTATAGATATTACCTGAATGCAAATCTATTAAGCAGAGTTGGAAGTGGTACCACACCTGGCAGTGGTCACCTTCCACATTTATTTGAGAGTTTCTTCTGTGTCTGTCTTAACATGACTATCAGAAAGCTGCTCACTTTTGGGTGCTCCTCCCCAGGTCCCCTTAGAGGTCACCATATCCACATACTTACCAACTTCTTCAGATTGCCCAACGATTAACTGTTGAATCATTAGAGACATATATAAAAAGCAGCCACATCCACTGCCATAAAACAAACACAGGAAAGTCTAATCCATAGGAAGCAATTTCCTAATTGCTCCCCTAATTAGCTAAGAGTATTCTCATCCCAGGTGTTTGTTATGAGATTGAACTGAGGAGGGAGTTCCAATTACATTTATTGAACACCTGTTAAGCTAAGCCCTGTATGTGCTCTGGCCCTTCACATGCATCCTTACATCAATTAAGATCAGCCATCTAGTTTTAGACCTGTAATCAGGTGACACAATGGTAAAAAAAAAAAAACAAAAAAACAAAAAACACCTGCCGAAGCAGAAGACACAGGATCCCTAGGTTCCATCCCTGGGTTGAGAAGAGTAGGAAATGGTAATCCACTCCAGTATTCTTGCCTGGAAAATTCCATGTGGGCTACAGTCCATGGGGTCACAGTGAGTTGGACATGACTGAGCAACTGAGTATGCATTTGTTTTTAGAGATGAGGAAACAGAGGTAAAGAAAGGAGTCAGACACGCAGCTATTTAGGGGAAGGATTGGATCCAGGGGCTCTGGGAAGGACACAGTACATTCCATAGCCTAGTGTCTTTGAGCCACAATTCACTTCCAAAGGGAGTGCCCCAGCAGGGTTTGCAAGGGACTCCTATTACCTTCCGGTTATATCAGACTCTTTGAAACGTCACAGTATTTTCAAATACTGAAGCTTTGTAGGAAGGGGTGATAAGACGTGGGTCTCTACCATCCCAGATTATGCTCTCCATGCCCCTCAGCACAACTTGTTTGCTAAAGTGCACAGAGAGATGAGATAGGCCAGAAAGGGTTAATTTTAGTTGTTAGCTTGATTTCGCTAGGAAAAGGGCTTGTCTTCTCCAAGCCCCTGATGGTCAGCAGCAGATGTTGCAGCTGAATCCCCGCAGAGCAGGCCTCCTGGCCAGTGGGCAGCATCCATCTGATGAAGAACACTTCGAAGCTCTGAACAGGACTGTTCCTTGAGATACTCAGCACTCAGGCCCTGGAAAGACTGTCTTTAAAACCGTTAACCTAGTGACTTGGACAACCTAGGGGCTTTAAATACAAAATCCCACGGCAACAAGTTGATTCGAGAGGATCAAGAAACCTAACACCTAATCAGGCCACTATACCCAAGGGAGCACAAGAATTAGGGAAATTATACAAAAAGCAGATTTTCCCCCCAATTATCTTTGTTTACGGCTGATTGTTCAACATTGCAAATAGGGTATGAGTCTCATCCAGTTGGAATTCAATGCCTTGAGCTTCTAATTTGAACCTGGAATCTCTTAATGCAACAACAAGCCATGGAGCACCAATGTCATTTGTTGGTCAGTACCACACAGTTACAGGAGTAATGACCGTATCTTGGGCAATTGAAAAGAAAACTAAAACTTGCCCTAGGTTTTTTAAAAATTCTGTGAAATACTTCTGGATTACAGTGACATCTGGCTAGCAGTTCCCCATTGAGCTTGTCTGCTTCTTACATAAAAGATTATGAAATAATGGAAAAAAAAGAATATAGCCACTTTGCTGTACCCTCGAAATTAAACACAACATTATAAATCAACTATACTTCAATAAAAAATTTGTTTAAGACGTGAAGACACTGGAAAAAGATGAAACGATCAGGAACCAAAATTAAATCCAATAAATGCCTCTTTTCAACAGGTCACTCACTGCTTCTAACAATGCAATACTAGTGAATTTCTTGGGCACATACTTGTGACATACTTCTTTCACCATTTGAAGTAACATGGATGGGCCTGGAGATTATCATACTGACTGAAATAAGTCAGGCAGAGAAAGACAAATACCATACGATACCATTTATATAGGGACTGTAAAAAATGATACAAGAAAACTTATTTACAAAAGCAGACTCACAGACTTAGAGAACTTAGGTTGGGGGAGAGATACACTGGTAGTTTGGGACTGATTGACTCACTGCTATATTTAAAATGGATAACCAACACGGACATACTGAATAGCACATGAAACTCTGCTCATGTTATGTGGTAGCCTGGATGGGAGGGGATTTGGGAGGAGAATGGATACATGTATATGTATGGCTGGGTCCCTTCACTGTTTACCTGGAACTATCACAATATTGTTAACTGGCTATACTCTCATACAAAATAAAAAGTTTACAACATAAAATAAAATAAATAGATGACCGACAAGGACCCACTGTATAGCATAAGGAATGCTGCTCAATATTCTGTAATGACCTAAGAGAGAAAAGAACTGGAAAAAGAACAGATACATGTATATATAACAGAGTCACTTGGCTGCATATTTTGCTGAAACACAACACTGTTCACTAACTGTGCTTGAATACAAAATAAAACATTTTAAACATAAAAATAAAGCAAATGTGCAGTGAGATTATGGGGGGAAATGGAGAAAGAGGATGGACAGCACAGTTTTTTCTCAATCTCTCCTGAAACATGGCATCATACTGCTCTTGAATCCCTAAGAGTCCCTGCTGCTGCTGCTGCTGCTGCTAAGTTGCTTCAGTCGTGTCCGACTCTGTGCAACCCCAGAGACGGCAGCCCACCAGGCTCCACCATCCCTGGGATTCTCCAGGCAAGAACACTGGAGTGGGTTGCCATTTCCTTCTCCAATGCATGAAAGTGAAAAGTGAAAGTGAAGTCGCTCAGTCATGTCCGACTCTTCACGACTGCATGGACTGCAGCCCACCAGGCTCCTCCGTCCATGGGATTTTCTAGGCAAGACTACAGGAGTGGGGTGCCATTGCCTTTTCCATAAGAGTCCCTAGAATCATTCAAACAAATTCATCTATTTTCCTTAAGTTTAATAAGAATTTAATAGAACATCATTATAAACACAGAATTGACAAAACTCAATACAATGATAGGTGATGTCAGAATTTGTATCAATGTTACCTTCTCAATTTAAAGTGATTCTTTTTGGGAAACATAAGAAGTTAATGAAAAGAAAAAGAAACATTACATATTATAAGAAAAGAAACAGGGCCAAGTGAGTTACAGCTTTCTACTAAAAAAAAAGAAAGCCCAGTTAAATCTATATTGGCAGTTCTAGGAATGGATCATTGCAATTGCACATGAAATATGTGTGAAAAGTAGAAAATCTCTTAATTATTTAAACTCCTAAGTGGGAGAATGTTTGACTCAAAACTAGTTTTATTTCATTCTGCCAGTGTCCTCACATTTCAGAAATTATCCATGGCATCTTCCTTCTCAAAATCCCATGAAGACCAGTGGCTAATGAAAGCCTATGTACTCAGCATTGAATACAAATGAAATGAAGGGTCTTGAGGGGAAAAACTTGTTGAGTTTGAATCTACAAGCTTCCTTGGCTAAAATTCCATATCTCAGATTTTTAGACTAAGAGCTTATAACATATATACTAGAATAAATATCCTCAAGTCAATACCATCATTCTAAAGTTCTCTCCTAAATTCATTCTTACTTCAGGAAAAGAAATTTAGCTTAGTGTCAGAATTAGTCACAGAAGTTCAATTTGGGTATACATTGAAAAAACATATTTGTCACATTTCTATCCTGACACAAGAGGTTCAAATGACTTTGCTTGGCTGGCTGTGTTTAGTTAGTTGGGGAATGTTTGTTCTCCCTCTGTACTGCTATCATAAAACACATTGATCACTGTCTGTAGCCATTTGGTTTTACTGTTTATATTTGAGAGATGTTGCAATACTGAGCAAGGAAGTCTCTGTCACAGAGGGGAAATTATTTGGACCATAAACAATTATTTACAAATAAAGCCAGCTTATTCATCTGTTTTTTGCTTATGTTGCTAATTATCAGAGCTAAATGAGTCCTTTCGTGTAGACATCTCCTGATTCTCAAGTCTCCTTCAGGCAGACTTTAAATACCAGAGGATTTATTTTTCACCAACCATCACAAGCAAATATTGAGCCTAATTTCCAAACAATCGCAACTGTAATTCCTGACCCCTTATCTTGCTCTAATTTCATGAAATGAACATAAAACATGAGGACATTTTAAATTCAGTTGAACAAATGCCAGATATTTTCATCTGCCAGGCCTGTGCTAGCCATTTAGGGGGCATAAAAATGAATACAGTTGTTCATACATTTGAAGATGAAAGGAAACCAGAGGTTCCACAAATGGTGGCCTCTGTTCTTCATAAAACCAAGACAGTCATTAAGAGTCATTAAGAGGCCGGGGACTTCCCTGGTGGTTCAGTGGTTAAGACTCCATACTTCCACCGCAGCAGGCATAGGTTTAATTCCTGGTTGGGGAACTAAGGTCCCACATGCCATTTGGCAAAACAAACAAACAAACAAAAAAAAAAAAAACCAAAAAAACAGAAAAGAAAAAGGAGTAGAGGCCCAAGGGGAAGAAAAGTCGGTTCCAGGTAGAAGATATAAGGAGAGGAGTAAACGTTAGGCTTTGCCACTAAAGCAAGTTGTTGTTCTTTCAGTTAGTCATGTCTGACTCTTTTTAACATCATGGACTGCAGCACTCCAGGCTCCTCTCTGTCCTCCACTATCTCCTGCAGTTTGCTCAAATTCATGTCCATTGAGTCAGTGATGCTATCTAACCATTTCATCCTCTGTGACCCCCTTCATCTTCTGCCCTCAATCATTCTCAGCATCAGGGTCTTTTTCAATGAGTCTGGTCTTAGCATCACATGGCCAAAGTATTAAAGCGTCAGCTTCAGCATCAGTCCTTCCAAAGAATATCTCAGGGTTGATTTCCTTTAGGATTGACTGGTTTGATGTCCGTGCAGTCCAAGGACTCGCAATAGTCTTCTCCAGCACCACAATTCGAAAGCATAAATTCTTTAGCGGTTAACCTTCTTTACATGGTTCACTTCTCACATTATCCAAACATGACTACTGGAAAAACCATAGCTTTGACTAGATGGACCTCTATTGGCAAAGTGATGTCTCTACTTTTTAATACACTGTCTAAGATTGTCACAGCTTTCCATCCAAGGAGCAAGTGTCTTTTAATTTCATGGTTGTGGTCACCATCCACAGTGATTTTGGAGACAAAAAAAGTGAAATTGTCACTGTTTCAACTCTGCCCCCCCCTATTTGCATGAAGTGATGGGACTAGACCATGATCTTAGTCTTTTTAATATTGAGTTTTAAGCCAGCTTTTTCACTTTCCTCTTTCAGCGACATCAAGAGGCTCTTGAGTTTTTGCTTTCTGCCATTAGAGTGGTATCATCTGCATATCAGGGGTTGTTAATATTTCTTCCAGCAATATTGATTCCAACTTGTGATTCATCTACTCTGGTATTTCACATGAGCTACTCTGCATATACATAATTAAGTGGGGTGACAATTTATAGCTTTGTCGTATGCCTTTACCAATTGTGAACCAGTCAGTTGTTCCATGTAACATTCTAACCGTTGCCTTTTCACCTGCATACAGGCTTCTCAGAAACAGATAAGGTGGTCTGGTATTCCCATCTCTTTAAGAATTTTCCACAGTTTTTTTGTGATCCACACAATCAAAGGCTTCAGTGTAGTCAATGAAATAGAAGTAGATGTTTTTCTAGAATTCTCTGGCTTTTTCTATGATCCAACAAATATTGGCAATTTGATCTCTGGTTCCTCTGCCTTTTCTAAATCCAGCTTGGACATCTGGAAGTTCTCAGTTCATGTACTATTGAAGTCTAGCTTGAAGGATTATGAGCATTACCTTGCTAGCATGTGAAATGAGCACAACGGTACGATAATTTGAACATTCTTTGGCATTGCCTCTCTTTGGGATTAGAAAGAAAACTGACCTTTTCCAGTCCTGCAGCCACTGCTGAGTATTCCAAATTTGCTGACGTATCAAGTGCAGTATTTTCACAGTATCATCTTTTAGGATTTGAAATAGCTCAGCTGGAATTCCATCACTTCCACTAGTTCTGTTCATAGTAATGTTTCCTAAGGCCCACTTGACTTCACACTCCAGAATGTCTGGCTCTAGGTGATAACCACACCATTGTGGCTATCTGGGTCATTAAGATCTTTTTAATATAATAATTCTGTGTATTCTTTCTACCTCTTCTTAATCTCGTTTGCTTCTGTTAGGTTCTTAACATTTTTGTCCTTTATTGTGCCTATCCTTGCATGAAATGTTCCCTTGATATCTCCGATTTTCTTGAAGAGATCTCTAGTCTTTCCCATTCTAGTGCTTTTCTCTATATTATACAGTTCTGTGTATTCTTAATTAAAAGAAAAGCTAGCATTAATTGAGTACTATGTGCCAGCCAGGGGACAAACTGTTTTACATATATTGCTTTTTAAGCAAGACAATCTCTTGATATAGGTACTATTGTTCTCATTTTAGAGATTAAGCACTTGGAAATCTAAGAGGCTAAATAACTTGCCTGAAGTCACACAGCCTAGTGAATTGTAGAAGCAGGATATGACATACTCTCTGTAGAACCCACTTTATCTGCATGGCACTATCACCCATGCTCAGTTTAAGACGTATAGATTTACAGTAACACAAACTTGCAGAACTATGCCACTTTTTTCCAGCAAAGTTAATTGTTAAGTCATCTAGGATTGACTGAGGATTGATCTTGTTGTAGTGACTAAAGTATGGTCCTATAAAGGAACTCAGGTTGCTGAAGAGTCCCATGGGGATGGATATTAGACTAGGAAGTGGAGATAGTTCTGCCAGTTGAGGGCTGATGTTTTCTGAGCTGTGCGGACAGACAAGGGGATTTAATAAAAACAAGGAAGAGATTGAGGGAAAGTCAAGAGGTGAGAAAAATTAAATAATAGGAAATGTAAGAGAAAAATCAAAGAATAGGAAACATAATCAAAATGGGAATTCTATTAGATTTTAAAGGTAGAGTTACGGAGGTCAACATGATTGACACCATCAACTTCCAGTCCATCCCAGTGGTTAGACTAAATGAAACATGGTAATCCCAGTCTCTCTATCAAAGATTGGTTTAGGACGAGGGCTGTAATCTAGTCTTGTGGAATGAGGGAAAGTCTGCCAGGGAGCTTCTGGGAATGTTTTCCATCACTATAGAAGAGAGACACATAAGAAAACTCAGCGCCCTTCCTCCTTTGGATGCTATTGGTCCCCTGCTACCAGCTTAAGGTCAAAGCTAATACAGACAGGAGGACAGAGACCAGAGGGATTGTGGAATAACAAAATCAATCTTGATGAATATGCCTAAAGCTGCCTTAGGTCTTAAATTTTATTATCTGATTTATAAATGACCTTATCTTCTAAAGTAAATTTAAACTGGGCTTTCTGTTCATAGCAGCCAAAGGCATCCTAAATGATTCAGGGGTAGTTTCAGATGACAGTATATTTTTACAACTGTAAGTGACTAATAAGGAGGGAATTCCAGTCCCCTACGATGAAAAGGACATCTTTTTTTGGTGTGTATTCTAGAAAGTCTTGTAGGTCTTCATAGAACCATTCAACTTCAGCTTCTTCAGCATTAGTGGTTGGGGCATAGACTTGGATTACTGTGACATTGAATGGTTTGCCTTGGAAACGAACAGAGATCATTCTGTCATTTTTGAGATTGCACCCAAGTGCTATATTTCAGACTCATTTTTTGACTATGAGGGCTACTCCATTTCTACTAAGTAGAACTACTGCTAAGCCCACAGTAGTAGATGTAATGATCATCTGAATTAAATTTGCCCATTCCAGTCCATTTTGGTTTGCTGATTCCTAAAATGGTGACGTAAACTCTTGCCATTTCTTGTTCGACCACTTCCAATCTACCAAAAAAAGATGTCCTTTTCATCACAGGGACTGGAATGCAAAAGTAGGAAGTCAAGAGATATCTGGAATAACAGGCAAGCTTGACCTTGGAGTAAAAAATGAAGCAGGCCAAAGGCTAACAGAGTTTTGCCAAGAGAACGCACTGATCGTAGCAAACATCCTCTTCCAGCAACATAAGTGACAACTCTACACATGGACATCTCCAGATGGGCAATACCAAAATCAGATTGATTATATTCTTTGTAGCCAAAGATGGAGAAGCTCTATACAGTCAATAAAAACAAGACCTGGCGCTAACTGTGGCTCAGATCATGAGCCCCTTAATTCAGACTTAAACTGTAGAAAGTAGGGAAGACCACTGGATCATTCAGGTATGACCTAAATCAAATCCCTTATAATTATACAGTGGAAGTGAGAAATAGATTCAAGGGATTAGATCTGATAGACAGAGTGCCTGAAGAACTATGGATGGAGGTTCATGACATTGTACAGAAGGCAGTGATCAAAACCATCCCCAAGAAAAAGAAATGCAAAAGGCAAAATGGTTGTCTGAGGAGGCCTTACAAATAGCTGAGAAAAGAAGAGAAGGGAAAGGCAACGGAGAAAAGGAAAGATATAGCCATCTGAATGTAGAGTTCCAGA
This sequence comes from Neotragus moschatus, assembly GCA_006410615.1. NCBI lineage: Eukaryota > Metazoa > Chordata > Mammalia > Artiodactyla > Bovidae > Neotragus > Neotragus moschatus. The sequence continues at coordinate 271,504 of SJYA01001285.1, forward strand.
GAATAGCAAGAGAGATAAGAAAGTCTTCCTAAGTGAACAATGCAAAGAAATAGAGGGAAAAAATAGAACTGAAACACTAAAGAACTCTTTAAGAAAATTAGAAATACCAAGGGAACATTTCATGCAAAGGTGGGTACAATAAAGGAGAGAAATGGTATGGACCTAACAGAAGCAGAAGATATTGAAAAGAAGTGGCAAGAATACAAAGAAGAACTATATATAAAAAAAAGACCTTAATGACCCAGATAACCACAATGGTGTGATCACTCACCTAGAGCCAGACATCCTGGAATGTGAAGTCAAATGGGCCTTAGGAAGCATCACTATGAACAAAGCTAGTGGAGGTGATGGAACTCTAGCTGAGCTATTTCAAATCCGAAAAGATGATGCTGTCAAAGTGCTGCACTCAATATGCCAGCAAATCTGGATAACTCAGCAATGGCAACAGGACTGGAAAAAGTCAGTTTTCATTCCAATCCCAAATAAAGGCAGTGCCAAAGAATGCTCAAACTATCATACAATTGCATTCATCTCACATGCTATCAAAGTAATGCTCAAAATTCCCCAAGCTAGGCTTCAACAGTAATGAACTGAGAACTTCCAGATGTTCAAACTGGATTTAGAAAAGGCAGAGAAACCAGAGATCAAATTGCCAATATCCACCGCATCATCAAAAAAGCAAAAGAGTTCCAGAAAACCATCTACTTCTGCTTTATTGACTCCATCAAAGCCTTTGCTGTATGGATCACAACAAACTGAAAAATTCTTAAAGAGATGAAAGAAATCTCCTAAGAAATCTGTATGTAGGTCAGGAAGCAACAGTTAGAACTGGACTGGAACTACAAACTGGTTCCAAACTGGGAAAGGAGTACATCAAGGCTGTATATTGTTACCCTGCTTATTTAACTTATATGCAGAGTATGTCATGCAAAATGCAGGGCTAGATGAAGCACAAGCTGGAATCAAGATTGCCAGGAGAAATATCAACAACCTCAGATACGCAGATGACACCACCCTTATGGCAGAAAGTTAAGAAGAACTAAAGAGCCTCTAGATGAAAGTGAAAGAAGAGAGTGAGAAAGTTGGCTTAAAACTCAACATTCAGAAAACTAAGATCATGGCATCCAGTCCCATCATTTCACGGCAAATAGATGGAAACAGTGAGAGACTTTATTTGTGGGGTCGAGTCGGCTAAAAAAAATCTCTGAAGATGGTAACTGCAACCACAAAATTAAAAGACACTTGCTCCTTGGAAGAAAAGTTCTGACCAACCTAGATAGCATATTAAAAAGCAGAGAGATTACTTTTCCAACAAAGGTCCATATAGTCCAAGCTATGGTTTTTCCAGTAGTCATGCATGAATGTGAGAGTTGGACCATAAAGAAAACTGAGCGCAAAAAATTTGATGCTTTTGAGCTGTGTTGAAGAAGACTCTTGAGAGTCCCTTGGATGCAAGAGACCCAATAAGTCAATACTAAAGGAAATCAATCCTGAATATTCACTGGAAAGACTGAAACTGCAGCTGAATCTCCAAAACTTTGGCTACCTGATGTGAAGAAGTGACTCATTAGAAAAGACCCTGATGCTGGGAAATATTGAAAGTGGGAGGAGAAGGGGATGACAGAGGATGAGATGGTTGGACGGCAGTACCAACTTGTTGGGCATGATTTTGAGCAAGGTCTGGGAGTTGGTGATAGACAGGGAAGCCTGGTGTGCTGCAGTCCATGGGGTCACAAATAGTCGGAAATGACTGAGTGACTGAACTGAACATGGAGTAAAATCTGAAACTGACAAGCAAAAGATGAGAATGGTGGTATCCAAATAGCATGAGTGTTAGGGGAGGGAAAATTATGGATTCTTGAAGTAAGAGGAATGGACTAGGAATGGCAATGGTGTGGGATGCTAAAAGGCATTGTTACATATGTACTAATAAAATTAATATATTCATTTAATCAACTAAAAATACCAGAATTGTGCCTTGTGGTGGGAACACATAGTAAGCAAAAGTAGACACAGTGTCTGCCCCAACAAAGCTTTGAGTCTAATGAGGGACACAGACATTAATCAAATAATCACGCAACCATATGTAAAATTACATCTGTTACAAATAAAAGGACATATGCCACAAAAGAGAGGCTGAGATTTCTGGGTCAAGATGGGAAAATGAACAAACTCCAACTCATTTTCTCCCATTTGGAATGAAGATAAATGCTACAGAGAAACAGAGAGAGAGAGAAAGAGGGAGGGAGGGAGGGAGAGAGAAGTCTCAAGGAGTGAAAAACAGAGAAGGAACCTACCGTGCTTGGTAGGAATCTAAGTCAAGAAGCCAACACGACCCAGAGGAGACGCAGGCTTTGGGGCCGGGATTTTCACTGTTAATGGATACAGAGTTTCTTTCAGGAAGATAAAAATGTTCTGGAAGTAGACTGTGGTGATGTTATATGTTCTCTGAATATATTAAAATCCACTAAATTATACACTTTTAAAAGGGTGGATTTAATGAATTATAGCTCAATTTTAAAACTTGAAGAACTTTGTACAAAGACATAAAACAACGGCTGTCTTATTTGGGACAGGAAAACTCCCTAAATGAATCCATAAATTTTGTACAGGTCTGATCAAAATCTTAATAGGACTTTTTTTTTTACTTGACAAAATGATTGTAAATTTCATTTGGGAAATGATTGACTCCAAAGGAAGAAAATCTGGAAAATATAAAACTTCAGTTGACTGGGGTGGTTGAATTAGTTCCCCTGGATATTAGGTTGTATGTGTTGAAATGCTACAGTGTTTAGAAGCATATTCAGTGAGATATTGTTCAACTTTTAATTTTTAAAATAATGTGAATACGTTACTTTTAAATACCAAAGCAACAAATCAAACAAAAAAGCAAAATAAATAAAAATCATGCATCTCCTCCAGTGCTAGTTTATTCTGTTTCAAGCTAACATCCGTATTCTATCAATATATCCTCATATGCATAATTTCAGGTCATTTTTTAAGCCTTGTTGATTTTCTCTGAATATAGATTAATTTATGAAAAACCTCCTTAGAGTTTGGAACCTAACCTGTATATATTTGACGTGGAGTGCTTGGCACAAAATAAAGGTTTATTTAATTGGTTAATCTAGCTATTTCATTTACATTAATGCATCCTACAATCATATTAGCCCTATGGGGCAGCTAATTCATAATGTTGACGGATACTGCATCAACAACTAGTGGCCGAAGCCATATGAGTTGTTCATAATCAGTGCTGCTAAGACAAAACCATTATTCTGTCCCTTGTACAGTATTATTTGGAATAAAGTATGTTACCTTACTTTTATTTCCATCATATTTCCCTTTGTTCTAGTTGTCCCAATCCTTTGCATTTCGTGTAATCATTCAATGTATTCATAAACTTAGCTAACTCTGATATCTGAAAATCTGTAAGGAACAATCCTAGCCACTGATGAAAATGCTCATCAGGATATCCTGGGGAACACAAATAGCAGAAGGCATGAAAATCTCCATACGCAGTCATTACTTCCCACCATGTTTCTGGCATCTAGCCCAAAGGCACTCAGATCTTAGCACAGTTAAGAGTTACTTGGATAGCTTGCAAAATTCCTGGACTCGTTTCTAGAGATTCTGATTCAGTAGGTCTAGAATGAGGTCCAACAACTGGAAATTAAACTTAACATGCACAGAACTCACTTTCAGATTTACCTAAGACTGTATTTCTCTCACTTGATGGTGATAAGCACGCTGAAGGGTCACGTCATGCACCTTGTTGAAGGCAAGAAGACACAGTGACTGTTGGGCTCATTTCATCCACCAGCCTGGCTGCCTGTGAAAGAACAGAATGGAGTTAAAATGAAATAAAACCCAAGTATTCTCCTATGAACAATGCTGCCTATGTACTCACAAACCATTTTTTAATATTCAGTCCAAGAAGCTTACTTTCATGCATTTTTATTCAATCAACAAATATTTGAGAAGCCTAGTAAATGCTAAATGTTATGCTAGTTAAAATTCCTACCAGTGGTGTGAGTTTTTCATTGTACCTATTCTTCACAATGGTCTCATAATCCTTCATTGCACTTAACCTGACAAGACAGAAAAAAATATTTATGCTATTCTAATTTTCAATTTTATTATCTTCCATAAAGAAGTGGAACACTTTTCATAGTTTTCTTGACAACTGCAAATTCCCTAGATTCTCATCTATTTTTTTCCTAATAAACATGTAAATTATCACTTGTTACTTTTAATCTGTATGTGGGCTGCTAATAGTTTTCTGTTTCTCTGTTTCTGTGCTCATTTTCTTTTAGCCTTTTTATTACACTTTTCTTTTATAGCAAATACATTTCCATTTCTTATGCAGACAAAGCTAACAATCATTTTGTTGTACAGTAAGTCTCCTACATACAAATGAGTTCCATTCTGAGAGCACGTTAGTAAGTCCAACAAAGTTAGCCAAGGTGTCCAATTAACACAATGGGTTGTACAGTACTGTACTGTAATACATTTATAATATTTTTCATGCAAATAATATATAATAAAAACCCACAAAAAATAAAGAAAACATTTTCAATCTTATAGTACAGTGCCTTGAAATGTACAGTAGCAGAGTACAATGGTTGGCATACAGGAGCTGGCACTGAGCGAACAGGCAAGAAGAGTTACTGACTGGAGGAGGGAGAGGAGGTGGGAGACGGTAGAGCTGAAGGATCATTAACAATAAGAGACAGAGAGAAAGCTGCAGGTTCTGGGTCCTCACTGGAGTCTATTCTATCTACTGTCTTAAAAAAAAAATCCAGTGACTGATGTAAGGGTAATAGTTTTTTTTGTTTTTTGTTTTTTTTTGCATAGATTACACAGCAGCACAGGATTGCATTCTTCATGGGTGTACAACCTCCGTGCCCTGTTCTACATTTGGGTCCCATGCCTCAAAAATTAACCATGCCTCCTCAAATAAAGAAAATCCCCTTGTCATTTCCTGTGTCACCAATCTCTTCGGTTCTCCAGTCACTTCTTCCTCTTGTCTCTGTCCTTTCTTGGGCCTTCAGTTCCATCAGGGTTTCATTAGTCAGTTCTTCCTGTTGGACAGCAGGGAGTCAGTGAAGTCATCCTCTTGCAGGTATAGCTCCAGCTTCTCACTGAGGCTCACCCAGTCGCTGAAGACCTTGAATTCCTCACTAGCCTTCTCAAATCCACAAAAATCATGAACAAACGGAGGGCAAAGATTCCTCCAAGCCCCATTCAGGTGGATGGCTATAACCTCATGCCAAGAGAAGCCGATGTTCTTTACGGCCTTGTAAACTGTCACAAGGTTGTTCCAGATTCATCACTCACCTTTACTGCCTGATAAAAAGGGTGACGTAAATAATCTCTCTGGATAGTTGCTTTAACTCCCTGGCCCACAGCTTTCTCAGTCATGTCTGACTCTTTACGACCCCATGGACTGCAGCCCACCAGGCTCCTCTGTCCATGGGGATTCTCCAGGCAAGAATACTGGAGTGGGTTGCCATGCCCTCCTCTGGAGGATCTTCCCAACCCAGGGATCAAACCAAGGTCTCCCACATTGCAGGCAAATTCTTTACCAGCTGAGCCACCAGGGAAGCACAGTTTGGATGAGCAGCACAGTATTCAGTGGCAGACGCACTACTTTGACATCAGCCATGACTTTCACCCATGCTCCCGTGCTTCCATGGCCTGGAGCACTGTCAAGCAGCAGAAGAATGTTGAATGGGACGTCCTTCTCCAAGTAATATTTCCCACCTCCAGGACAAAGTGGTGGAAAAACTAGTCCTGGAAAATGGCCTGTGTAATACAGGTGATGGAGTTATTCTTCCACACAACACAAGAGAGCCCGTGGCTGTGTTCTGAAGGGCTCTTGGGTTCTCTGAATGATAAACTAAGAGGCTTCAACTTCATATCACTGGAAACATTGACACCAAACAACAGAGTTAGCCTCTCTTTGCTGCTTTATAGCCTGGCATCAACTTTTCCTCATCACTGATGTACCTTTGATCTGGCATCCTCTTCCAGTACAGTCCTGTCTCATGCACATTAAAAACCTGCTTGGGTAAATACACACTTTCATCAGTTTCTTGAAGCATTTCAGTAAATTACCCAGCAGCTATAGCATCTGCACTCACTGCCTTATCACTTACTTTTACATTGTGAAGGTTGGCTCTAGCCTTGAACTGATTAAACCAGCCATGTCTGCTATTAAAAGACACCCCCTCTGATTCTTTAATGAGGATTCAAGATGAGGATGTGGGCCCATCTTCTCCCGCTAGAACTCCAAAATTACAACTCACTGCTGAACAACCATCTACAGAAGAATGTTGGATCCCACCAAAAAAAGATACCCCATAACCAGGGGCAAAGGAAAAGCCCCAGAAAGGTGGTAGGAGGGGCAAAATTGCATTTGGAATCAAACCCCATACCCACCAGAGATGTTCTGAGGACTCAAGCAAACCTTGTGTGTACCAGGACCCAGAGACCCCAAGAGACTAAGCCAGAATTGTATTTGAGTGTCTCCTGCAGAGGTACAGGTCAGGGTGGACTGCTGCAGGGGCAGGAGCTCTGGGTGCAGTAGACCTGGATATGGCATAAGCCCTCTTGGAGGAGGTCAGCCTTAAGCCCACAATAGAGCTGACAGAATTTACAGCGGACTGGGGAAACAGACTCTTGGAGGGCACAAACAAAAGTTTGTGTGCACCAGGACCCAGGAGAAAGGAGCAGTGACCCCACAAGAGACTGACCTAGACTTGCCCACTGAGTGTCCAGGAGTCTTGGGGAGCAGTGTGGGTTGGTAGTGGCCTGCTGCAGCATCGAGGGCACTGAGTGCAACAGTGCCTGTATGGGACCTTTTGAAGGAGGTCACCATTATGTTCATTACCTCCGCCATAGTTTGGCCTCAGATCAAACAACAGGGAGAGAACACAGCCCTGCACATCAATAGAAAATTGGATATAAGATTTGCTGAGCATGGCCCCACCCATCAGAACAAGACCCAGTTTCCCCTCACGCAGTCTCTCCCATCAGGAAGCTTCCATAAGCCTCTTATCCTTCTCCTTCAGAGGCAGACAGACTGAAAACCACAGTCACAGAAAACTAACCATTCTAATCACACAGACCACAGCCTTGTCTAACTCAGTGAAACTATGAGCCATGCCATGTAGGGCCACCCAGATGGATGGATCATGGTGGAGAGTTCTGACAAAACATGGTCCACTGGAGAAGGGAATGGCAAACCACTTCGGTACTCTTGCCTTGAGAACCCTATGAACAGTACGAAAAGGCAAAAAAGATAGGACACTGAAGAAGAAACTCCCTAGGTCGATAGGTGCCAAATATGCTACTAGAGCTCAGTGGAGAAAATAACTCCAGAAAGAATGAAGAGAAACAGCCAAAGCAAAAACAACACCCAGTTGTGGATGTGACTGGTGATGGAAGTAAAGTCTGATGCAGTAAAGAGTAACTGCATAGGAACCTGGAATATTAAGTCCATGAATCAAGGCAAATTGGAGTGGTCAAACAAGAGATGGCAAGAGTGAATGTCGACATTCTAGGAATCAGCCAACTAAAATGGACTGGAATGGGTGAATTTAACTCAGATGACCATTATATCTACTACTGTGGGCAGGAATTCCTTAGAAGAAATGGAGTAGCCATCACACTCGACAAAAGACTCTGAAATGCAGTACTTGGATGCAATCTCAAAAATGACAGAATGATCTCTGTTCATTTACAAGGCAAACCATTCAATAGCACAGTCATCCAAGTCAATGCCCAACCAGTAATGCTGAAGAAGCTGAAGTGGAATGGTTGTACAAGACCTATAAGATCTTCTAGAATTAAAAATCAAAAAAGATGTCCTTTTCGTTATAGGGGACTGGAATGCTAAAGTAGGAAGTCAAGATACACCTGGAGTAACAGGCAAATTTGGCCTTGGAATGCAGAATGAAGCAGGGCAAAGACTAATAGAGTTTTGCCAAGAGAACGCACTGGTCATAGCAAACACCTTCTTCCAACAACACAAGGGAAGATTCTACACATGGACATCAACAGATGGCCAATACAAATCAGATTGATTATATTCTTTGCAGCCAAAGATGGAGAAGCTCTATACAGTCAGCAAAAACAGACAAGGAGCTGACTGTGGCTCAGATCATGAACTCCTTATTGCCAAATTCAGATTAAAATTTAAAAAGTAGGGAAAATCACTAGAACACTCAGTTCAGTTCAGTAGCTCAGTCATGTCCGACTCTTTGCAGTCCCATGAATCACAGCAAACCAGGCCTCCCTGTCCATCACCAACTCCTGGAGTTCACTCAAACTCATCGAGTCAGTGATGTCATCCAGTCATCTAATCCTCTGTCGTCCCCTCTCCCCCTGCCCCCAATCCCTCCCAGCATCAGGGTCTTTTCCAATGAGTCAACTCTTCGCATGAGGTGGCCAAAGTACTGGAGCTTCACCTTCAGCATCAGTCCTTCCAATGAACGTTCAGGACTGATCTCCTTTAGGAAGGACTGGCTAGATCTCCTTGCAGTCCAAGGGACTCTCAAGAGTCTTCTCCAACACCACAGTTCAAAAGCAACAATTCTTTGGTATTCAGCTTTCTTCCAGTCCAACTCTCACATCCATATATGACTACTGGAAAAACTATAGCCTTGACTAGATGGACCTTAGTCGGCAAACTAACGTCCCTGCTTTTTAATATGCTGTCTACGTTGGTCATAACTTTTCTTCCACGGAGTAAGCATCTTTTAATTTCATGGCTGCAATCACCATCTGCAGTGATTTTGCCCCCAAAAATAAAGTCTGACACTGTTTCCACTGTTTCCCCATCCATTTTCCATGAATTGATGGGAACAGATGCCATGATCTTAGTTTTCCAAATGTTGAGCTTTAAGTCAACTTTTTCACTCTCCTCTTTAACCTTCACCAAGGGGCTTCTTAGTTCCTCTTCACTTTCTGCCATAAGGGTGGTGTCATCTGCATTATCTGAGGTTACTGATATTTTTGCCAGCAATCTTGATTCCAGCCTGTGCTTCTTTCAGCCAGTATTTCTCATGGTGTACTCTGCATATAAATTAAATAAGCAGGGTGACAACATACAGCCTGATACACTCCCTTTCCTATTTGGAACCAGTCTGTTGTTCCATGTCCAGTTCCAACTGTTGTTTTCTGACTTGCAGATAGGTTTCTCAAGAGGCAGATCAGGTGGTCTGGTATTCCCATCTCTTTCAGAATTTTCCACAGTTTGTGGTGATCCACACAGCCAAAGGCTTTTGGTGTAGTCAATAAAGCAGAAAAGGATGTTTTTTGGAACTCTCCTGCTTTTTCGATGATCCAGTGGATGTTGGCAATTTGATCTCTGGTTCCTCTGCCTTTTAAAAACCAGTTTGAACATCAGGAAGTTCACGGTTCNCCAAAGGCTTTTGGTGTAGTCAATAAAGCAGAAAAGGATGTTTTTTGGAACTCTCCTGCTTTTTCGATGATCCAGTGGATGTTGGCAATTTGATCTCTGGTTCCTCTGCCTTTTAAAAACCAGTTTGAACATCAGGAAGTTCACGGTTCATGTATTGCTGAAGCCTGGCTTGGAGAACTTTAAGCATTACTTTACTAGCATGTGAGATGAGTGCAATTGTGTGGTAGTTTGATCATTCTCTTTCTTTGGGATTGGAATGAAAACTGACCTTTTCCAGTCCTGTGGCCACTGTTGAGTTTTCCAAATTTGCTGGCCTATTGAGTGCAGCACTTTCACAGCATTATCCTTCAGAATTTGAAACAGCTCAACTGGAATTCCATCACCTCCACTAGCTTTGTTCGTAGTGATGCTTTCTAAGGCCCACTTGACTTCACATTCCAGGATGTCTGGCTCTAGCTAAGTGATCACACCATCGTGATTATCTGGGTCGTGAAGATCTTGTTTGTACAGTTCCTCTGTGTATTCTTGCCACTTCTTCTTAATATCTTCTGCTTCTGTTAGGTCCATACCATTTCTGCCCTTTATTGAGCCCATTTTTGCATGAAATGTTCCCTCGGTATCTCTAATTTTCTTGAAGAGATCTCTAGTCTTTCTCATTCTGTTGTTTTCCTCTATTTCAGTGCATTGATCACTGAGGAAGTCTTTTTTATCTCTTCTTGCTATTCTTTGGAACTCCGCATTCAGATGCTTATATCTTTCTTTTCTCCTTTGCTTTTTGCTTCTCTTCTTTTCACAGCTATTTGTAAGGCCTCCTCAGACATCCATTTTGCTTTTTTGCAATTCTTTTCCATGGGAATGGTCTTGACCCCTTTCTCCTGTACAATGTCACAAACCTCCGTCCATAGTTCATCAGGCACTCTGTCTATCAGATCTAGTCCGTTAAATCTATTTCTCACTTCCATTGTATAATCGTAAGGGGATTTGATTTAGGTCATATAACCTCAGGTATGATCTAAATCAAATTCCCTTATGATCATACAGTGGAAGTGACAAACAGATTCAAGGAATTAGATCTGATAGACAGAGTGCCTAAGGAACTATGGGTGGAGGTTCATGACATTATACAGGAGGCATTGTACAGGAGGCAGACCAAGAGAAATCAAAAGGCAAAATGGTTGTCGAGGAGGCCTTACAAATAGATGAGAAAAGAAGTGATATACCATTTGGATGCAGAGTTCCAAAGAATAGCAAGGAGAGGTAAGAAAGCCTTCCTCAGGGATCAATGCAAAGAAATAGAGGGAAACAACTGAATGGGAAAGACCAGAGATATCTTCAAGGAAATTAGAGATACTAAGGGAACACTTCATGAAAAGATGGGCTCAATAAAAATGGTATAGACAGAAATGGTATAGACCTAACAGAAGCAGAAGATATTAAGAAGAGGTGGCAAGAATACACAGAAGAACTGTACAAAAAAATCTTCATGACCCAGATAACTATGATGTTGTANCCTCCGTCCATAGTTCATCAGGCACTCTGTCTATCAGATCTAGTCCGTTAAATCTATTTCTCACTTCCATTGTATAATCGTAAGGGGATTTGATTTAGGTCATATAACCTCAGGTATGATCTAAATCAAATTCCCTTATGATCATACAGTGGAAGTGACAAACAGATTCAAGGAATTAGATCTGATAGACAGAGTGCCTAAGGAACTATGGGTGGAGGTTCATGACATTATACAGGAGGCATTGTACAGGAGGCAGACCAAGAGAAATCAAAAGGCAAAATGGTTGTCGAGGAGGCCTTACAAATAGATGAGAAAAGAAGTGATATACCATTTGGATGCAGAGTTCCAAAGAATAGCAAGGAGAGGTAAGAAAGCCTTCCTCAGGGATCAATGCAAAGAAATAGAGGGAAACAACTGAATGGGAAAGACCAGAGATATCTTCAAGGAAATTAGAGATACTAAGGGAACACTTCATGAAAAGATGGGCTCAATAAAAATGGTATAGACAGAAATGGTATAGACCTAACAGAAGCAGAAGATATTAAGAAGAGGTGGCAAGAATACACAGAAGAACTGTACAAAAAAATCTTCATGACCCAGATAACTATGATGTTGTAATCATTCACCTAGAGCCAGACATTCTAGAATGTGAAGTCAAGTGCGCCTTAGGAAGCATCACCACAAACAAAGCTAGTGGAGGTGATGAAAATCCAGTTGAGCTATTTCAAATCATAAAAGATGATTTTGTGAAAATGCTGCACTCAGTATGCCAGCTAATTTGGAAAACTCAGCAGTGGCCACAGGACTGGAAAAGGTCAGTTTTCATTCCAATCCCAAAGAAAGGCAATGCAAAAGAATGCTCTAACTACCACACAATTGCACTCATCTCACACACTAGAAAAGTAATGCTCAAAATTCTTCTAGCCAGGCATCTACAGTACATGAACCATGAACTTCCAGATGTTCAAGCTCGATTTAGAAAAGGCAGAGGAACCAGAGATCAAATTGCCAACATCCACTGGATCATCAAAAAAGCAAGAGAGTTCCAGAAAAACATCTACTTCTGTTTTATTGACTATGCCAAAGCCATTGACTCTGCAGATCACAACAGACTGGAAAAATTCTTAAAGAGATGGGAATGCTTAAAGAGACCAGACCACCTGACCTGCCTCTTGACAAATGTGTATCAGGTCAAGAATCAACAGCTAGAACTAGCCATGGAACAACAGACTGGTTCCAAATTGGGAAAGGAGTATGTCAAGGCTGTATATTTTCACCCTGCTTATTTAACTTGTGCAGAGTACAACATAAGAAATGCTGGACTGGACAAAGCACAACCTGGAATCAAGATTGCTGGGAGGAATATCAATAACTTCAGATATGCAGATGACACCATCCTTATGGCAGAAATTGAAGAAGAACTAAAGAACTTCTTGATGAAAATGAAAGTGAAGAGTGGAAAAGTTGGCTTAAAGCTCAACATTCAGAAAATCAAGATCATGGCATCTGGTTCCATCACTTCACGGCAAATAAATGGGGAAACAATGGAAACAGTGACAGGCTTTATTTGGTGGGACTCCAAAATCACTGCAGATGGTGCTTGTGGCCACGAAGTTCAGACAGTCGCTCCTTGGAAGAAAAGCTATGACCAACCTAGACAGCAAATTATAAAGCAGAGACATTACTTTGCCAACAAAGGTCTGTCTAGTCAAAGCTACGATTTTTCCAGTAGTCATGTATGGATGTGAGAGAAGGACTATAAAGAAAGCTGAGTACGAAAGAACTGATGCTTTTAAACTCTCAAGAGTCCCTTGGACTGCAAGGAGATCCAATCAGTCCATCCTAAAGGAAATCAGTCCTGAATATTCATTGGAAGGACTGATGCTGCAGCTGAAACTCCAATACTCTGGCCACCTGATGTGAAGAACTGACTCATTGGAAAAGACCCTGATGCTGGGAATGATTGAAGGCATGAGAAGGGGATGACAGAGGATGAGATGGTTGAATGTCATCGCCAACTGTATAGACAAGTTTGAGTAGGCTCTGCGAGTTGGTGATGGACAGAGAAGCCTGTAGTGCTGCAGTCCATGGAGTCACAGAGAGTTGGACACGACTCAGAGACTAAACTGAACCGATTCTTTGCTGTGTTTCCTCTTCAAGTCTTCATAAAGGCATTAGCTCTCTCTTGAATTAGCATTAAGCTGATCATGACTTAACACTGATGTTAATCTTGCATCCACACACTGATAATTTTCTCCATCTCCTCCATCACTTTTCCATGCTTCTTTGATATTGTTGTTGCTGTTCTGTTGCTCAGTTGTGCCCAACTCTTTGTGACCCCATGGACTGTAGCACATCAGGCTTCCCAGCCCTTCACCTTCTCCCAGAGCTTGCTCAATGTCATGTCCACTGGGTCAGTGATGCCATCTAACCATCTCATCCTCTATTGTCCCCTTCTCCTCCTGCCTTAAATCTTTCCTGGCATCAGGATCTTTCTAATGAGTCGGCTCTTCGCATCACGTGACCAAAGTATTGGAGCTTCGGCTTCAGCATCAGTCCTTCCAATAAATATTCAGGTTTGATTTCCTTGCAGTTCAAGGACTCTCAAGAATCTTCTCCAACATCACAATTCAAAAGCATCAATTCTTTGGTGCTCAGCCTTCTTTATGGTCCAACTTGCTCATCCATACATGACTACTGGAAAAACCATAGCTTTGACTAGACATATCTTTGACACTACTGTCGAGATTATTAGCACAGCTGACTTCACATGTTCCATGATCTCATCCTTGTTGTTTAGAACCATGCCAACGGTTGCATGACTCATGTTATAAGAACAAGCAATGTCCACCACCTTTTCACCTCGATCCACTTTCTCAATCAGTTTCACTTCTGTTTCCATCATTATTGCCTGGCACTTCTGAGCAGTGCCAGCAGCATTACCACTGCTTTTATGCTTGCTTCTGGACATCTGGGCTTGAAATTAAGATACTGAAATACTGTACTCTATACAATCAGCACACTACACAAAACATACCCACTTGTAGAAGTTGCACAATGTGACAATGTACACCAGTCATGTGAACTAATTTAAGTGACTGTACATGCAAACACACATTCATATCTTTCAAAGTTTGCAACTTGAAGGTTTGTATATAGTTTCTCTTATATTTTGAAACAATGTTTTAAAAGTCTTCCTCCAAGATTATGTAAATATTCAATTATATTATCTTTAGAATCTTCTACTTCTTATAAATTTAAATTACTGATACTGTTGTAACTTTTAACCTGTTACATATTTCCATAAGTCTTTAAAAATGTAACCATTCAGAAATCCAGATCAAGGATATGAATAACATTTTTTTAATACTGAAAATTGAGGAAATGCCTATATACATCATAAGATGAGTCTAGTTAATTATGTAGAACATCCACAAGATAAAATGCTGTGGCAATTGAGATTTTGCTTCAGGAGCATATATTCTAACTTGAAAATATTCAGAATTTAATGTGAAGTAAAACAAAGCAAGACTAGACCTAGACACAGAGACACACACACACATACATATTGATGAAGTCTTAAGCTAAAACTATATACTATGCTGAATTCTAACAACTTTGAGCAAAATAAGAAAATATGATAAAGTAGAAACTATTTGATTTTAGGTTACCTGCATACTATTTGGAAGGTATTTAGAAATTTTCATTTCAAATACAACTGTGCTGCCCCTATGAATCATCAATGCGTGACTTGATCTGGACCAAGTCAGGAAAACCGTGCAAATGAGCACAAGTTTAACTAATTTCTATGGTGTCATATGCAAATATAAATATACCACCACATTTTACTGCAATGACAGAGCCAGCATGTTTCTTCACTTACATTTAAATGATTTTTAATAGTCAATTAGAAACACAATTCTGGGAAAAGAGTTTCATGACATGAAGATTGTTTCAGGGATTCCCCAAGACCACCACCAGGTTTGTTGATATGCTGGGAGGACTCACAGGACTCAGGATAAAGCCATACTTATGGCTTTGATTTATTACAGCAAAAATATCAAAGCAAAATCAAAGCGAAGACCACAGGAAATTATGCGGATCTTCCAAGAGTGTGCTCCCAGTGGAGTCACATGAAAAGCAGGTAAATCCCCAGCAAAGAGGAGTTATGACAACATGGGTAAATGCTTTCTACTGAGGAAACTATTAGAAACCCAGCACCCAGGATCTGGGGGTGTGGTCTGCAGGTCACATAAGCACCCTCTTCCTAGCATGTTCCAAAATTCTAGATTCCCAGAAGGAAAAGCAGGTATTCAGAAAAAAACAAAAAAACAAAAAAACAAACAAAAAAAAACACTGTTTTCACAAACTATCTAGGCAAAGTGAGCCACTCTTACTAGTTCTGGGAATGGTAAAAACCCTCCAGAAATCCACATTTCCAGATACGAGTCAAGGGCTACCTTAGAAAAAGTCANCTAGATTCCCAGAAGGAAAAGCAGGTATTCAGAAAAAAACAAAAAAACAAAAAAACAAACAAAAAAAAACACTGTTTTCACAAACTATCTAGGCAAAGTGAGCCACTCTTACTAGTTCTGGGAATGGTAAAAACCCTCCAGAAATCCACATTTCCAGATACGAGTCAAGGGCTACCTTAGAAAAAGTCATCTCCAAGGACAGCAGTGTGGGGCCTACTGTATTAACTCTTTTTATGAACACACATGTTCACTCTTATGTATAAGATCTCATATGAGAGAATCACATACACATATGTTAGGCTCAGCCACACCTAGATAAAGTGAAACAAAGAAAACTAAGTGAATAAAATTCACTGTTATTGGGTCCACCAATAAATTATTTGATGGAATTCAGAAGGGCCCCTCCATGGATCACAGCCCTGTCATGGTGAAGGGGCTTTGTAACTCAGTGCAGCTATGAGCCATGCCATGCATGGACACCCAAGATGGAGAGGTCATAGTGGAGAGTTCTGACAAAACGTGATCCACTGGAGGAGGGAATGGCAATGCTTTCCAACATTTTGCCATGAGAATCCCGTGAACAGTATGAAAAGGCAGAAAGATACGACACCAGAAGATGATCGCCCCCAGGTCAGAAGGTATCCAATATGCTACTGGGGAAGAGGAGGGGGCAATTACTAATAGATCCAAACAGAATGAAGCAGCTGGGCCAAAGTGGAAATGATGCTCAGTTGTGGGTGTGTCTGGTGGTAAAAGGAAAGCCTGAGGCTGTAAAGAACAATACTGCATACCAACCTGGAATGTTAGGTCCACGAGTCAAGGTAAGTTGGATGTGGTCAAGTAGGAGATGACAAGGGTGAATATCAACATCTTAGGAATCAGTGAACTAAAATGGATGGGAACGGGTGAATTTAATTCAGATGACCCTTGTATCTACTACCGTGGGCAAGAATTCCATGAGAAATAGAGCAGCCCTCATAGTCAACAAAAGAATCCAAACTACACTACTTGGGTGCAATCTCAAAAATGATAGCATGATCTTGGTTCGTTTCCTAGGCAAACCATTCAGCATCACAGTAATCCAAGTCTATGCCCCAACAACTGATGTCAAAGATGGAGAAGCTGACCAGTTCTATGAAGGCCTACAAGACCTTCTAACACCAAAAAAGATGTCCTTTTCATCACAGGGAATTGGAATGCAGAAGTAGGATATGAAAAGATACCTGGAGTAATAGGCAAACTTCGCCTTGAAGTACAAAGTGAAGCAGGGCAAAGGCTAACAGCTTTGTCAAGAGAACACACTGGTCATAGCAAACACCCAGTAATGCAAGAGATGATTCTACACATGGACATCACTAAAGGTCAATACCCAAACAAGACTGACTATATTCTTTGCAGATGTAGATGGAAAAGCTCTATACAGTCAGCAAAAGGAAGACCTGGAACTGACTATGGCTCAGATCATCAGCTCCTTATTGCACAATTCAGGCTTAAATTGGAGAAGTAGGAAAAACCACTAGGCCATTCAGGTAGGTACAACTTAAATCAAATCCCTTACAATCCTACAGTGGAGGTGATGAATAGATTCAAGGGATTCGAGCTGATAGACAAAGAGTGCCTGAAGAACCGTGGAGAAAGGTTTGTAACACGGAACAGGAAGCCGTGATTAAAACCACCCCAAAGAAAAAGAAGTGCAAGAAAGCAACATGGTTGTCTGAGGAGGTTTTACAAATAGCTGAGGAAAGAAGAGAAGTGAAAGGCAAAGGTGAAAGGGAAAGGTATACTCAACTGAATGAAGAGTTCCAGAGAATACCAAGGAGAGATAACCAGGCCTTCTTAAAGGAACAGTGCAAAGAAGTAGAGGAAAACAATGCAATGGGAAAGACTAGAGATCTCTTCAATAAAGTTGGAGATAACAAGGGAACATTTCAGGCAAGGATGGGCACAATAAAGGACAGAAAGAGTAAGGACCTAAGAAAGGCAGAAGAGATTAAGAAGACATGGGAAGAATATACAGAAGAACTATACTAAAAAGGTCTTACAGACCCGTATAACCATGATGATGTGATGACTCACTTAGAGCCAGACATCTTGGAGTGTGAACTCAAGTGGGCCTTAGGAAGCATCACTACCAACAAAACTAGTGGAGGTGATGGAATTCTAGCTGAGCTATTCCAAATCCTAAAATATGATGTTGTTAAAGTGTTGCATTCAACATGCCAGCAAATTTGAAAAACTCAGTAGTGGACATAGGACTGGATAAGGTCAGTTTTTATTCCAATCCCAAAGAAGGGCTGTGCCAAAGAATGTTAAAACTACACTCATTCCACATGCTAGGAAGGTTATACTCAAAATCCTTCAAGCTAGTCTTCAGCAGTATGTGAACCAAGAACTTCCAGATGTACAAGCTAGTTTTAGAAAAAGCAGAGGAACCAGAGATCAAATTGCCAATATTCGTTGGATCATAGAAAAAGCAAGAGTTCCAGAAAAACATCTACTTCTGCTTCATTGCTTCGCCAAAACCATTGACTGTTTGAATCACAACAAAGTGTGAAAAATTCTTAAAGTGATAGGAATGCCAGACCACCTTACCAGTCTCCTGAGAAACCTGTATGTGGGTCAAGAATCAAGTTAGAACCAGACATGGAACAACTGACCATTTCATAATTGGGAAAGGAATATATCAAGGCTCTATACTGTCACCCTGTTTATTTAACTTATATACAGAGTACATCATGCAAAATGCTTGCCTGGAGGGATTCGGAGAAGATGGCGGAGGAATAGGACGGGGAGACCACTTTCTCCCCAGCAAATTCATCCAAAGAACATTTCAACGCGGAGGAAAATNAAAGACTCTGATGCTGGGAGGGATTGGGGGCATAAGGAGAAGGGGACGACTGAGGATGAGATGGCTGGATGGCATCACTGACTCGATGGACGTGAGTCTGAGTGAACTCCAGGAGATGGTGATGGACAGGGAGGCCTGGCGGTCGCAGAGTCGCAAAGATTCATGGGGTCGCAGAGTCGGACACGGCTGAGCGACTGAACTGAACTGAACTGAACTGAAGTCTGGTGCTTGACTTTAATTCCTTTAGTGCCTTTAAAATTATACAAAAGACCAACTACAATGATTATGAAAATACTACTTTTAAGATTACATGTCCACTCTTAAAAAGTATTGGTTTTTTAGAAAAACTGAGTTAAACAAAGAGAGTAACATCTCAGAAAAGGACTTGCAAATGTATACATGGGAAAGTATTGCACTGGAAGAACAGACACCTCAGGTTTGGAGTCATATATAGTATTGGATTTGAATTCTAGCCCTGGCCCATTAAGTATTGCTTTTCCTATCCATTAACAAGATATAATATAGTTCCTTTCTTAAAACAATTTTTTAAATCTAATACTTAAAATACTTAGAAAAATAATAAATAGCACATATCATTAATAATATTACTATAATTATCAATATTCAATATAAGATACTAAAGTTATAAAAATAGGCCCTCAAAAATATTAAAGCTGTTATGGCTTTCATGATTTAATTTAGGGATATGACCTTTCATTCAGCTGTCACAAACCTGTCTTCTCCCTTTACCTGGATAGAAATTTAGACCATTAAAATCTTTCCCAATATCATGTTAATAGCAGAATAAATGAAAATAAGTGATCACAGATTTCACAAAAAGAGAAAGTATGGTAATCACTGCTTCCAATAATTGTCTCCCTCTTATTAATTAAGGAAATGGTTATAAAAATAATATATCAATTTTCACCAATTGTATTATTGAAGAAAAATGCAAGAGTGCATTGCTAGCAGCACCATTCTCCCTACATTGGCGGTAGGGGTAGAAAGTGCTACAGTATTTTATAGGGTTGGCGCAAAAGTTGTTTGGTTTTCCATACCTGAATGAACTTTTTGGCCCACACAATAGAAAGTAACTAGATAGCATGTAGTAAGATAATTTTAAAATTAGTGGCCACTGACTAGTAAGCCTAGTTCTAAGACTCTCTTCTAACAAAAAAAAAATTGATTACAGTAGAGTATCACAGTTGTTATATCTTCATTTGTGGTAGTGAAAAATAAAAATATATGAGGATAGGAGAATAACTATGAAAATATTAATACCACTATTCAGGGAATACGTGTATGCTAAATCACTTCAGTCGTGTCCAACTCTTTGCAACCCCATGGACTGTAGCCCACCAAGCTCCTCTGTCTGTGGGATTCTTCAGGCAAGAATATTGGAATGGGTTGCCATGCCCTTCTCCAGAGGATGCTCGCAACCCAGGGATAGAACTCACATCTCTTCTCCTGCATTGGCAGGTGGGTTCTTTACCACTAGCACCACCTGTAACATAAAGCCATCAAATAGCTTTAAAGTAAGTTTCTAATAAAATTTTAAGTGCTTACATTATAATGATATGAAAAATACAGATTTAAGAATATTTCATAGGCTTTGTGTTACTTTGTTTTGCTTTGAGGAGGAGATCTCAACTAGGAGACTTTCTTTCCTAGTACAAGGACAATTTTATCTAGTCTTCATTTATTCGTTTGCACCCTGACCAGATCTTCACCTCAGACCTACCAATGTACACAGCCTTCTAGTCCAAGACTCTGACCAAAACAAGAAACTGGATGAGCCAGAGATTTTACTTTATTCAGGGATACCACCCTGAAAGTTCTCCTTGTACCCTCCACACCCTTTTCATTTCTTCCCTCACATCACTTCTCAGTCAAAGCAAATACACGTCTCAGAAGATAACACATCCCTGCGTGCAAATGTCAGGTGGTTGCCCTGAGTAACAAAAGGGTATACTTGATGGGACTAGGACCTTGAGAGAGCAAAGAGTATATTTGGCACCTTTACAAAATTTCATATATTTGAGGTGGGGAGGGGCAGCTGGCCTTTTTCTGGTCAGGGAATCTTCTGTCTCTCAGAGCTAAGGCCAGAGAGTGGAAGTGTGTCAAAATCTCTGCCTTATTTTCCTACTTGCCATGTCATAGTGGTGTTACTGCTGCTGCTGCTAAGTCGCTTCAGTCGTGTCCAACCCTGTGCGACCCCAGAGACGGCAGCCCACCAGGCTCCCCTGTCGCNAGCTGGCCTTTTTCTGGTCAGGGAATCTTCTGTCTCTCAGAGCTAAGGCCAGAGAGTGGAAGTGTGTCAAAATCTCTGCCTTATTTTCCTACTTGCCATGTCATAGTGGTGTTACTGCTGCTGCTGCTAAGTCGCTTCAGTCGTGTCCAACCCTGTGCGACCCCAGAGACGGCAGCCCACCAGGCTCCCCTGTCGCTGGGATTCTCCAGGCAAGAATATTGGAGTGGGTTGCCATTTCCTTCTCCAATGCATAAAAGTGAAAAGTGAAAGTGAAGTTGCTCAGTCGTGTCCGATTCTTCACAACCCCATGTGCTGTAGCCCACCAGGCTCCTCTGTCCATGGGATTTTCCAGGCAAGAGTACTGGAGTGGGCTGCCATTGCCTTCTCCGAGTGGTGTTACTAAGGGAGCATATAGGTCCTGGTCTTTTAGTTTCAACCCAGCTTCTGTGTCATTGCAGCTGGTGGAACTTCCTTCTGTTCTCTGGAACTTGGTCTCCTATTATCCATAGTTTCTAAGGGCTTTATTTCATTTTATTTGTTTTTAGGTATTTTTATTTAGTTTTATATATTGGTAACACCCTGATGGAATACTAGGAAAGGGTATATCATACAGTGAGTTTTAAAAGGAAATTTAGGGGACTTCCTTGGCAGTCCAATGGTTAAGGCTGCCTGCTTCCACTACAGGGGGCATGAATTCAATCCCTGGTTGGGAATAAAGATCCCACGTGCCACAAGTCACAGTCTAAATAAATAAAGCTCCCTTTAAAATTTTTTTAATTAAAAAATAGAAGCAAATTCGGTAGTGCAAATAATAAAGTAGGCATAGTTCAAATAAATAGCTGCCATCACCTAGAACTGTTTAAAACATCTTGATCCCAGATTACTGTTTTAAATTACTTGGTGAGAATATCCAGTCATAAATAGATTTTTACGTTTCTTTGGAAACTCAATGCACGTAATTTTATCAAATATAATTTTATTTTAATAAAAACCTGCTTGAGGTTTTGCTTCTCTCATATCCATTTCTAAATTGGTCTTCCTTTCACCAGATAATGGTCTTAAGGAGAACTTAACTGAGATGATTAGAAAAACAGGTAACATAGAAAGAAAAAAATAATTTTGCTTTGCTTATGGACAGACTTTTTTTTAAGTGAAGTCATCAGCTGAATTCGATTAAATTGCAAATAATGCTGGTGGTGCGCCAAGAGGCTTCAATTAAAGGGAAAGCCATCAATGCAATTTAGCCGGGATCTCCTTCTAGAGCCAGCAATGAGGCCCTTTTCCTGTCTGGCTGTGTGTTGCTGGGGCTTATGTGTGAACAGCTACATGCTGAGGGTCCTGCCGTCACTCTTTACATCAAAGCTGGAAGCCAAGCTTCTCCAGTGACTCTAAGGCAAGTTAAATAAACACCCATCAGGGAAGAGAGGAAAAGCTGTGGTGGAGAAAAACAGAGAATTCAGAACTGCAAGGAGCAGCAGATATTATGGAGAACCACCTTGTTCACCCACATTGACAGAGTCAAAGACACGTCTTAGACAAGTTTCTCAGATGGGCTGTGGTGAACACAGCAATGCACCCCCCAGGCACCCCTTCAAGAATGGACCTGATGCTCAGCTATGAAGAATGTAGTCAGAAGTGAGCCTCCAGCTGACAGCAACTTAAGGATCAGTCTCATCTGCCTAGAACTTAAAACTGGAAACAATTCTGGTGGTGCAACAAGGTAGTTTCTCAAGGTTATACCTTTCTCTGGTGGCTCAGATGGTAAAGAATCCACCCACAATGCAGGAGAAGATCCCCTGGAGAAGGGAATGGCAACCCACTCCAGTATTCTTGCCTGAAGAGACCCATGGACAGAGGAACCCAGTGGGCTATAGTCCATGGGATTGCAAAGAGTCAGACACGACTGAGTGATTAACACAAACACACATACCCTTCTCACGGGAACATGCATCCAACCAAGCAAGCTTGATATATAAAACTTCGGCCATTAGTGTACCCAATGTGACTCCAGGTGTCCCTAATACATCAGAACCACAGTAAAAAAAATATAAATAGGAAAAGAGTGTGAAGTAGAAAATAAAATAATAAAAATAAAACAGTAGAATATTTGTAATAACACAAATATACTATTTGTGTAATAATGGGATTATTATATAAAGCACTTTCTGTAAAGTCCTATACATTTGCTAGTAGTGTGCTTCAAACTTGAGCTTAGTAAGAAATGTGCCCTTTGAATTAGTAGTTAATTGAATGAGTGAATCAAGGATTTATAAAATATGTAAAGACTAAAAATTACTAAGAAATGTAATAATGTTTGAAGATACGAAAAGAAAAATCATAATCTAAAACTGATGATAACCATGCAAATATTCTTCCCAAAATAATTCATAGATTTAATGCAATTCTAATGAAAGTTCCAGGGGTTTAGGAAATTGACAAAAACATTCTGAAGTTCACTTGAAAGAGAAAAGGTGGAAATAGCTGCAATATTTTGAAAAAATAAGGACAAGAAGGGGAAATTGCATTACCAGACTAATACATGTAATCAAACAATATTAAAAACAATATGAGAGACGGGTAGGGAAAAAAATGGATGATACCAATCACACTAAATAATAAGAGACTGAAACAGACCCAAGTATACATTAGAATTTAGTATGAACATCGTTTACTGATTCTCAAGATTCTGAAATTTTGGTGAGGGTTAGAATATTTGCTCCTCATATTGTGTTGACTAGAGCAACTCAGCCAGGGCTGGAGATTCCAAGATACTAACTGAATCCTCTACTTCTCAGTCAATCAATTCTCTCTCCTCTCATCACTCAGTAACCTAGCCTGAATTTCTTTACATGGTGACTGATCACAAGAGAATCAAAACAGAAGCTGCCCAGCCTCCCAAGGCCCACAGCCAGCACAGTACAAGCACAGCTGCGTCCTCTTGGCAAAAGCAAGTCACATAGGCCCAGGTTCCAGAAAAGACAGATCGAGTTTTATGCGCAGACTAGGATGGGATCCTTTTCTCCCTCTGTTCATGTCTACCTCTGCAGACAACCTACCAGAATACATTTTGTTATTATTATGATACATGTATGCACAATCAGAGGCTTTCCAGGTGGTGCCAGTGGTAAAGAATCCAACTGCCAATGCAGAAGACATAAGAGATGTGAGTTTTATCTCTGGTTTGGAAAGATCCCCAGGAGGAGGGCATGGCAACCCACTACAGTATTCTTACCTGGAAAATTCCATGGACAGAGAACCCTGGAGAGTCACAAGGAGTCACACACAACTGAAGCAACTTAGCACACACACACACATACACAACCACGCCCAGCTGGTTTTGCAGACTTATTCTACCAAATACCCTCTTCCAGAGAGTAAAAAATAAGGAACGTCATTTTATAATGCTTAAATAACCTTGATTTCAAAAGCACACTGTAAGAAAGGAGATAAATTCAGCCTCGTTTAAAACTACAGATCAAAAGGTACCTAAACAAAATATTATCAAAATGAATCCAACAATGTATAAAATAAATAATATATTCATGTCTATTTTCATATGGATTCACATGAGAAAACCTAATTGGTATAATTCAGTTACTTTAACAAAATAAGAGCAACAAAATGAACAGTCTAATGGATGAAGGAAATGATTTTCTATTATGCAAAAATAATTCCTAATTTTAAAGAACTCTTAGCAAACAAAAATAAAAGTGAACTTCCTTAGCCTGATAGAAGTAATCTACTGAAAGCCTACAACAATCACCCTGAACGGTGAGAAGCTGGAGCATTCCTTCTGAAGACAGGAATAGGATAGAGATACCCACAGTCAATACTTCCATTCAACACTGCACCAGACACCCTAGCCAAACGGGTGAGCAAAGAAGAAAAGATAAGTGACACATAAAACAGAGAGGAAGAAACGACACAGTATTTCCTGGTGACATTACTTGACGTTAAGAAACTCTTCAAACGAACTACCAAAGCAAAAGCAAATAATACAGTTCAACTAAACTGCTGTATGAAAGGTCAAGATATAAAATCTATTGCATTCTCACACATTAATAATCCAATAAGACTGGTATGAATTATTTTTAAAGCAACATAAAGCTTAGCTATGGTAAATTTAAAACAAAACATGAAAGTGTTAGTCGCTCGGTTGTGTCCGACTCTTTTCTCCAGGCAAGAATACTTGAGTGGGTAGCTGTTCCCTTCTCCAGGGAATCTTCCCGACCCAGAGATCGAACCCAGGTCTCCTACACTGCAGACAGATTCTTTACTGTCTGAGCCACCAGGGAAGCCCAAAACAAACATATCTTATTCCTAAATAAACTTCTGTAAATTAATGTTAATTTTTAAAAATAAAATTATTAGACTATTAGAAATTATGAGTGAAAGTCTAAGTAAAGGGAAAGAGAATTTCCAAATGTGAAAACCATGGAAAGAATCATAAAGCAAATAACTGATAAATGAGACTCCATAAAATATATAAAAAGATCATCATAATACTTAAGTGATGAGTTGGAAAAGTAGCCACAAATTAGAAAAATGACTGTTACTTTTAATAGACAAAGCATACTTATAAATCTTAAAATTCACTGGAATAACACTAATCCTCCAACAGAAATTTTAGCAAGGAAAATTCATACAAGAAAATATCACAACTATGCAGATTAAAGTTTAGCCTCACCATAATAAAAGAATTGCTTATTAAAATAACAGTGACGTATTACTTTTCAACCAGCAAACAGAAAATAACACCAAGAAAGGGTCAGTTGTGTACTATGAGATGGGCCGTTTTGTATTAACACATTGTGTTAGGAGTTGAAGTCATACAACCATCTTTCAGGCTATATTTCTCTAGAACAACAGAATAGCATCTAATCTTGACCCGGTATCCAAGTCTGGATCTATTTATAAATATATACCTTAAAGGAATAATTATATATTTATATGAGTGAGTGAGTGAAAGTCGTTCAGTCGTGTCCTGCTCTTTGTGACCCCACGGACTGCAGCCCGTCAGGCTCCTTTGTCCATGGAATTCTTCAGGCAAGAATAATGGAGTAGGTTGCCTTTCCCTTCTCCAGGGGATCTTCCTAACTCAGTGACCAAATCCAGGTCTCCTCCATCGCAGGTAAATTCTTTACTGTCTGAGCCACCGGGGAAGCCCTATATATTTGTATAGTTTATAAATTTACAATGATGTATTTACAATGTATTTATTTACATATTTATATTGAATATATTACATTTACACTATACATTAATAATTTAAAAGTTGTCCATGATATTACTTGGACTATAGAAACATTGGCTATGCAACAAATGTGAAACGATTAAATAAATTATGGCTTATTGGTGACTGACTTCAAGTTTGATATGCTTGGGAATCCTTCAAGGAGAATTCTGTGCAGAAGCCCAGTATGTAAATTAGTTAAAGGTGGAGCTGCTCTGCTTGAAAAGCACAAGGGGAACCTAGACTTGGTGGCTTCTGTCTCAATTCTGGCTTCCCCCAAGCTCTGTAGGACTTCCCTGGTGGCTCAGATGGTAAAGCGTCTGCCTACAATGCAGGAGACCTGGGTTCGATCCCTGGGTTGGGAAGATCCTCTGGAGAAGGAAATGGCAACCCACTCCAGTACCCTACTTTAGTACCCTTGCCTGGAAAATCCCATGGACGGAGGAATGTGGTAGACTACAGTCCATGGGGTCGCAAAGAGTCAGACACGACTGAGAAACTTTCACTTTCCAAGCTCTGTGGTGGCCCCAAGACAACTCTATGAATCCCTAAGATTTTATGGAAAATTGTGAAGGAAAAAACTGCTGTACAATACTATAAGCTTACTGAATTCATATTTGAAATATCTGTAATGACGACAGTAAAAGCTCAGGATATAATATCACATAAAAATTAATATACAAAACTACATTCTGTATGATCTCAACTAGATAGACCTAAGTATGTAAGTATCCAGTGACCCTTTCTATTTTGTTCTTTATAGCTATCTGTAACTTTCAATTTCTCTACCATGACCATGAATTCCTTTCATAATTAGCGGAAAATGGAAAATTATTAACAAACATGTGCACTTTTCATTCAGGCCCACTAGTTCATGCTAGAATTATTATATGCATCTGTAGAAAAAAAAAATCTTGGAATTTTAAGGAAAATTTTATTAGAAACAGCTAAAAAGCCCTCCAATAATCTACCTCTGGGACATTTATCTTCAGTGTTATTCAGAGAACATCTGAAATCAATTACAGTCCCCAACTGGCTTCAGGAACCTCTGTGTGCCTCCAGCCATCTCCACAGCAAATTGCCTCAGCTGTGGTCAAAGTCAAAATTTCTCAGTTGCCTTGTTTGACCTAAAAAGGTTTTATGTAATTTGCCATTATCTGACAGGGAAACAGTTGTTAGAAAATAAATCTTTTTTGAATGTGTCTTGTTAAATGGATGCCAAGAATTAGTCTTCATTGTTCAGACATACCAGAAGGAAAATAACAAATATTAGGTAAATAAATGGAATTTCCAAAATAAATCCAAAGGAAAAAACAACTCACTGCTAATCTCTCTCTAGAGACACAAAATGAAGGGTGATATGCTTTTTAATCTTTAAATATCAGAACTTGAACTGAAAATATGGAAAAAGAGGCAAAATTTTCATTTTCCCTTCCTTCCTCCATTTGATAAACATTTACCTAAACATCTACATTAAGGTCTTATACTAGGGGCTGGGAAGAAAAATATGTGCATAGTAGGCATGAGGTTGGAGGCAGAAACACAAAGAAATGATTGCAGTTTTTTGAAGAGTGCTATAATAATGGTGGGTGCAAGCCGTTTTGGAAATTCAAAAGAGAAAACCACTAAAAGGCTTTCCGACGAGTGAAAGAGCAGGGAAAGAAATTGTGAAGGGGAAGACGGAAGCAAGAGCAGCCAGTGCTTCTCAGAGGCGATGGCGATATTACAACTTGTTTTTCGAGGTAGAAAAAAATACAGTAAAGTGAAAGCAGAAATCCCTCAGTCGTGTCCAATTACTGGAGTGAGTAGCCTTTCCCTTCTCCCCGGGGATCTTCCCAACCCAGGGGTCGAACCCAGGTCTCCCACATCGCAGGCAGACTCTTTACCAGCTGAGCCACAAGGGAAGCCCAAGAACACTGGAGTGGGTAGCCTATCCCTTCTCCAGGGGATCGTAAACCTTCAACACTCCCTCCTCATCTTCTCTCTCACACTATGAGCCTGCTTTCCTTTTCATGAGAAAACAGAAGCAACTACAACAGATTCTGACATACTACCACCACCATTTCTACTGACAGCTTGTTCTGTGTGCCTTTATTCTCCTCCGTCCCTCCTGTGGCCCTGGATAAACTCCTGGCCTCTGCGGTGAGGCCAAGCCCTCCACCTGTGTGGCAGACCTCATTCCTCTGACCAGCTCAAGAACACTCCTCCAACAATCATTTCCTCTCTCCTCTACATCCTCCATTGCCCTCTCTCTGCTGAGTCATTCACATCGGATACAGAAATGCCAGATCTTAAAATAAAACCATCACATGGCCCCACACTCCCCCCACCAGCTACTGTAACACATTTCTGCCTTCCTCTACTGCAAAACTTCTATAAAAGGTTGACATATATGGTGTTTCAAATCTCACTCAAATACACTTCTATCAGCCTTTCATCCCTACCACTCTTCTGAAACAGCTTTCATAAACATTGCCAAACCTACCTCTACCACTCACACTGTCTAACCTCCTTGTCACTTGCACCACCACATTTGACCCACCTTGTATTCACTTGCTTGCAGAAGCTGTAGTCTCCAAGAACTCTACCCCAAAAGCCCAGAACATTGCATGGTACACAATAGATATTCAGTAAATATTGGCTTGGCCAAAAAGTTCTTTTACAGCTTATGGAAAAATCCAAACTAACTTTTTGGGCAACTAAAATGGATGTTAAATGGATGAGTGAGATACATTATCATGCCTAAGATTATGCAATTATTAAGTGGGGGAGCAGAGATTCAAACTCAGAAACTCCTGACTTTAAAATCATGTACCCCAAAGCTTCATGCTACAACCTGGGCCTCTGATGGGCTGACTGGAATAACTGGCAGAATCATTAGTGAAGTTAGAGTCTATAAGAGAATGAAGATTTGAGATGGGGAGTTGTGAAATCATTTACTAGCTTGCAAAATGAGCATCACATTACAGAAACTGCCTGCTTATTCAGAGGTGAGTAATCTGGCAGTCTCGGATACCTACTACACAATCCAGAATGAGAAATGGAATGACCACAGCCTCTAAATGACCTACGCAGATGTCACAAAGCCCAAGTTTACACATGAGGAGCTTAGCAGGCTCTCAGAGCCACAAGTTTAGGTCTAGGTATTCCAACCACAGAAGCTTAAAAGTAACCAACTATAAGGACAGTACTAGAGAGAGCACACCCCCACACATACACAAACACAATTTCCAAAAGCCTTCCACAAAAGAACCACAGTGACCCGGTGTGCTTTCAGCCCTAGCACAGCCCTTTACACCTCAACAGCCCTTCACACCTCAACAGCCCTTCACACCTCAACAGCCCTTCACATCTCAGTACTGATTCTCCCGCTACCCTCAAGTACAAGGTAGGGTAAGGCAGTAATTGTTCAGAAGAGTGATCTGAGGTCATAAGGATAAGACTAAGTTGTATTCAGTATCTTCTTCTTAAGAAGGCAAGCAGAAAACTCATATATTTTAGAAAGATTTTCCCAGACTCTGGCAGTACGTTTTTAAAGGCTGTATTTGAAGAGGAAAAATTTCCTGAAAAAAATATCTGTTTGATGGAAGAGCTCAGCCCCTAAGTATGCTGTATAAATGGGACAACAGTGTACTTCTCAGAAGACTAAAATTGCAAATCAAGTGGGCTTGATTTTCACTTTTAATTTGCGTTTGACTCATGCCACGAGAAACACTGGGCTGGATGAAGCACAAGCTGGAATCAAGACTGCCGGGAAAAATATCAATAACTTCAGATATGCAGATGACACCACACTTATGGCAGAAAGCGAAGAAGAACTAAAGATGAAAGAGGAGAATCAAAAAGTTGGCCTCTTGATGAAAGTGAAAGAGGAGAGTGAAAAAGTTGGCTTAAAACTCAACGTTCAGAAAATGAAGATCATGGCATCCAGTCTCATCACTTCATGGCAAACAGATGGGGAAGCAATGGAAACAGTGACAGACTTTATTTTGGGGGGCTTCAAAATCACTGCAGATGGTGACTGCAGCCATGAAATTAAAAGTCACTTGCTCCTTGTAAGAAAAGTTATAACCAACCCCGACAGCATATTCAAAAGCAGAGACATTACTTTGCCAACAAAGGTCCATGTAGTCAAAGCTATGGTTTTTCCAGTAGTCATGTATGGATGCGAGAGTTGGACTATAAAGAAAGCTGAGTACCGAAGAACTGATACTTTTGAACTGTGGTGTTGGAGAAGACTCTTGAGAGTCCCTTGGACTGCAAGGAGATCCAACCAGTCCATCCTAAAGGAAATCAGTCCTGAATATTCATAGGGAGGACTGATGCTGAAGCTGAAACTCCAATATTTTGGCCATCTGATGCGAAGAACTGACTCATTTGAAAAGACTCTGACGCTGAGAAAGATTGAGGGAGGGAGGAGAAGGGGAAGACAGAGGATGAGATGGTTGGATGACATCACTGACTCAATAGACATGAGTTTCAGTAAACTCCAGGAGTTGGTGATGGACAGGGAAGCCTGGCGTGTTGCAGTCCATGGGGTTGCAAAGAGTCAGACATGACTGAGTGACTGTACTGAACTGCACTGAAAGATATTTAGAAGTAACTTCTATATCACAACTTTGGCATCATGGGAGTAACATCCAATGTCAACAACCTAATACAAGTTGGTATTCATTAGTCCAGGGGATGGGAGATTACTTAATTTAATAGTTCTGTGATCTTCTAAAGAGGAAAAAAAAAATAGTTTTATTTGCAGGTAACTAAGTAAACACTTTCCAAGTAAGAGATTTCTTTCTCTAAGATTAGCAGTATAACACTCTTGAAACTGGAAATAAAATAACAGTAAAAAGGGAAATTCCAGTAATCAGGTTATTAACTCTGCAGACCAGAAAGAGAGAGAAAACAAGAGCTTAATACTAAAATTTTCAAATTTTTTTCCACTCTTATTAGTGCTTCTGGTATCAGATTTCACTGCTGGCATTACCCATAGCATATCGAAGCTTGTTTTTGTCACATGTGTGAAGATTTATTTAACTTGAAAGTCCCTTCCAGTTCACGTGGATTGAAACCATAACTAAATATTTTGTCACATGTTTCTTATTGTGGACAGGCGTACATAGCTTTCCAAAGAATAATTATTATTCAGTGAACAGATTTTGCCAGACTTTCAAAATGTACACTATAGATCTTGAGAAACTCAAAAACTTGTTTCTGATTTTTAATCAGAAAACACTGTGTTCAAAACTTGTTCAAGCGCCCAGTTATGTCCGACTTTCTGCAGCTCCAGGGACTGTAGCCCACCAGGCTCCTCTGTCCATGGAATTTTCCAGGCAAGAGTACTAGGGCAGGTTGCCATTTCCTATTCCAGGGCATCTTCCCAACCCAGGGATTGAACCTCGCGTCTGCTGCATCGGCAGGCAGATTCTTTACCACTAGTGCCACCTGGGAAGCCCACCAGGCTTCCCTGATGACGCAGACAGTAAAGAATCCACCTGCGAGGCAGGAGACCCGGGTTCAATTCTTGGATTCCCTGAAGAAAAGAATGGCTACCCATTCCAGTATGCTTGTCTGAAGATTTCCA
Source organism: Neotragus moschatus (assembly GCA_006410615.1). NCBI lineage: Eukaryota > Metazoa > Chordata > Mammalia > Artiodactyla > Bovidae > Neotragus > Neotragus moschatus. The sequence continues at coordinate 302,832 of SJYA01001285.1, forward strand.
TGGACAGAGAAGCCTAGTGAGCTACAGTTTACGGGGTCACAAAGAGTTGAACACAACTGAGCAACTAACATGTTCAAAACTTAGACACGGAAAACAGCTCAATTCTCAAAGCTTTTAAAAACCAATTTTCCTTTTTCTTTGAGCAACATTCTAATATTCTATGGTTAAAAATTACTTGAGAAAAAAATAACACTCCTTTTTTTTTTTCTGTATTCAGTAGTCCAAACGTCACATGAGATATTTTAAAGTTATTGCTTTGGAGGGTGGTAGGGGGATGGAATGGCTTCCTGGATGGCATCAGGACTATGACTCTGCATTCTGGCCAAATCTTTTTAAAGTCCCTACAGTCTGACATCCAAACATATAAAATCCAAGGTAAAAGAACACAGGAGCTAAAGGCTTGTTGCTGATTCTCAGTCACGTCTGACTCTGAGCCCCCATGGGCTACAGCATGACAGGCTCCTCTGCTCTCCACTCTCTCCCAGAGTGTGCCCAAAGTCCTATCCATCGAGTTGGTGATGCTAGCTAATAATCTCATCTTCTGTCGTCCCCTTCTTCTCCTGCCTTCAATCCTTCCCAGCATCAGGGTCTTTGCTAATGAATTGTCTCTTCACATCAGGTGGACAAAGTATTGGAGCTTCATCTTCAGCATCAGTCCTTCCAGTGAGTATTCAGGGTTGATTTCCTTTAGGACTGACTGGTTTGATCTCCATGCAGTCCAAGGGACTCTCAAGTGTCTTCCCCAGCACCACAATTCAAAAGCATCAATTCTTCAGTCCTCAGTCTTCTTTGTGGTCCAACTCTCACATCTGTACCTGACTACTGGGAAAACCATAGCTTTGACTATATGCACCTTTTTCAGTAAAGTGATGTCTTTCTCAATATGCCGTCTAGATTTGTCATAATTTTCCTTCCAAGGAGCAAGGGTCTTTTAATTTCATGGCTGTATCCACTGTCCACAGTGATTTGGAAACCCAAGAAAATAAAATGTCACTGCTTTCACTTTTTCCTCTTCCATTTTCCATGAAGTGATGGGACTGGAGGCCATGACCTTAGTTTTTTTGAATGTTGAGTTTGAAGCTAGCTTTTTCACTCTCCTCTCTCACCCTCATCAAGCGACTCTTTAGTTCCTCTTCACTTTCTGCCATTAGCATGGTATTATCTGCATGTCTGAGGTCGTTGATATTTTTGCCAGCAGTCTTGATTGTTCACGACGACCTGTGCATCTCGGGTGGCACTGCACAGCATGGCTCACAGCTTCACTGAGTTCCACAAGCCTCTTTGCCACAAGGTTGTGATCCGTGAAGGGAAATTAAATGATTATGAGCTCTCAAATCAGACAGACTTGCATTTGAATTCTCCATTCAACCTACTATCCTAGTGAAATTCACTTCGATGAGCCTCAGTTTTCTCATCTGCCAAGTGAGGTAAAAGTATAGCCGTTTCCTACTTTCACAGGAACTGAAAGAATTAACAAAATAACATATAAACCACCCAGCATAGAGTAAATGCTCAAGCCCTGCTATCAGGGATCACAATGGTGAACGTGACTGTGATCATGGTTTCCCTTCCTGATACCACTTGCCTGCATGACACACAGACACACAGTACTTCCTTTCACCTGGATACATGCTCTTCAAACTCAAGAAATGCAAAAGTTTCTCTGTTCCATTTGATCTACTCTCACCGTTCCTTCAATTTTCTTCCCAACTTCCGGAAACAATTAGAAAAGGAAAAAAATGAGGCAACCTTGCCTTTGAGGATTTGGAAATTGGGTAGAACAAGGTTTACCCTTGAGAGACTTGAAATGGGGTAACATAAAATGAAATGTGAAGGATGTTCAGCCTAAGTGAGAAGAAAATAAATACTGATTTCTGCATATGTCAGTCATTGGTATGAATTAATGAAAGGCCAGTCTAGCAGCTACTTTCTACCCCCACACTACAAAGCTATGTCCTGAGCCTTTGGCATCTCAAGACAAACTCTTCTTGTGCTAGCTTGATTTTAAAAGTATCAGTGAACAAAAAGTAACATTAAGCGGCTATACTATGAACCAAGAAGTAATGACCGTAAATAAGGTACCAAAAACATTACTGGAGGACTGAAAAGGAGTATTCAGGTCAGTTCAATGGATACTGAACTCCCCTGCAGTCTTCACCCAAACAGTATCCAAAAAAGAAACTTCAGTCCCTTCTGTCTTCACATTGAGCTTGACTATTGTGCTTTGTCAACTATTATCATGACTGACCTTGACATTAGGAGATGTTATTTCTTCAAACTAAAAACAACCTGCCACGGCCCTTCTCTGTGGTGCTTCCCCATCCCCCTATAGTTATACCCTTTCACCTCTGTTTTTGTCCTTCTTTCTTCTTCTTCTTTTACTGCACGATTTATGAAATCCTTTGAAACATGTTGTTTCCAGATGTAGGTCCCAAGTGCCCTGTCATTTACTTCCTGTCCAAGTCCTGAGCAGATGGAATTACACAAGTTCAGCTGCATGAGTCCACCCTTCAATGCTTTCATTAAACTGCAGGATTTTAAAGAGTCTGCCCAGTCCCTGGCAGGGACCTTTCCGTACTTCCACCCCCAAAGCTGTAAATTACTACCTCATTAAACTCAATTGTAAATGATTAGGTGTCTGGAATGTACTTTCCTTTTCCTGCAGCCTCCTTGGAGTAATTACCGCATTGCAAGCCTTAGCACATTATTCAAGCAGAGCAGTGTTTGAGTAGCTCATTGAGGGAGAAGGTTTTATTTTTGTTAAGGTATTATAACTCAATCTTTTGGTTCCAAAAGGAGAAGATTTGTGATCTTTCATTTCCCATTGAGCAATCTCTCTTTGAACAAGAGAAAGCTGTAATGAACAGGCCTCTTTCAAGAATTCATTTCCCCTTCCATCATGCACTACAGTTGGAAATACAGGATTCTTTTTTTCTGATCATCGGTGAGATAAGCTAACATTTTTAAAAGGTTGTTGTTACTGCTGCCATTAATTTCCACAGGTAAAGATCACCTGGGAATGTTTAAACTTTTTTTTTTTGAGACAAAGAAACAAAGCTAACTCAGGTGATCAATGCCTAGTCATCTAATTTTGATTCTTTGATGAGATTTGTTTAAAAAAAACTTGAGTCTGGAAAGGTCAGGGGTAAAGGGGTTGGAGGGAGGGAAAGAGGAGGACGGGCTGTCACACTGAATAAATAATCTATCGAAAGTTCCCAGTCTGGCTGCTATCACTTGCGCAGGGAAGGTAAAACTAATATTCCCAGAGGGACGAAAGCTCAGAAGGTCAGTCCCCTTTCTTATAGAGGTTTTTGCCTCTTTAGTTGATTCACTGGTTTAGAGTCTTAAAGATTTTTACTCTGTCTGCCTTAGGCTCCTCTACCACTTGCTTCCTTTTAGTCAAGTGTGGTGTCACCACGCCCCTGGACTACAGATAAAGATACTGATGTATCATATGGAGAAAGAAAATGAAATGGAGCAAAATGGTTTGGTTGTAGTCAAACAAGTATTAACAGTAAAGTCAATGTTGAGCAGAGTTTCCACCATGTGTGAAGGAAAATTTTTAAAAAATATCAAGAATGCAGCATCACTCATTCCTTCTTGACATCTGTGAAGGAAAAATTCAGAAAGAGACAAGGGAATGGAGCATTATTAATTCCTCTTTTTTATATTTATTTATTTGGCTGTGTTAAGTCTCAGCTGGGGCATGCAGGAGCTTTGTTGCATCACGTGAGGTCTTTCATTGCAGCACACAGACTCCAACTGTGGCACACAGGCTTCAGAGCCCAAGGGCTTAGGAGTTGCCGCTTGTGGGCTTGGATGCTCTGCAGCATGTGGGATCTTAGTTCACCAGCGAGGAAGCAAACCTACATCCCTGCACTGAAGATTCTTACCCACTGGACTACCAGCAAAGTCCCGCATCGTTCATTTCCAGCTCAGCCTGTGAACGTGTCTTGTGAGCTGTAGATGATCATAAAGGAGACTGATGCATATCTGGAAGGACAGACAAGGGGTGGACCAGGCCTCATAGGTGTTCTTATGTCTGCACTCATTTGTGTGTCAAGAAAGTTCAGATGAACTTGGCTTGGTAGACCACTCTATAATTGAAATGGAATAAAAGGTTGGAATAAAAGGTTTTGGTTCCAGGTCTCAGTTCAGTTCAGTTCAGTCACTCAATCGTGTCTGACTATTTGCAACCCCATTGACTGCAACACACCAGGCCTCCCTGTCCATCACCAACTCCCGGAATCTACCCAAACTCATGTCCATTGAGTTGGTGATGCCATCCAACCATCATTCCCTTCTNGGATGAAGCACAAGCTGGAATCAAGATTGCTGGGAGAAATATCAATAACCTCAGATATGCAGATGAAACACTATACAGGAACCCTGAAAAGCTGTCTTCCAGAGCCTCTTTTCATTTGTATATAAGAAAAGGTGGAGGAGTTTGTCACTAATCTAAAATCCATCTACTATAGGATTGGGGAGACTCCTCTAGAACTTTCTCGATTTTGAACTCCTTAAGGCAGAAGGGACAACTAACATCACTTCATTATTTTTACATTGTTTTTCTGATTATAAAATATACATGAATTATGGAATTAAAAACAATTTATAAGAGTAAACGCAAAATAATATTTGATTCGTAGTCTTCCCATGAAGTGATACAAACTATTACCAGTTCAAATTACTATGTTTCCAGTCATCACTATTAAAAAGTCATAATGAGTACCACACACGGGAATAATTTTATGTACTTCTTTTACTTAACAGTACATCATGAGTTTTCCGCTAGCCATTAGAAATTTTCACAATGTGCCAAGCTTGTGACTTAGGGGATGGGCCGTGGGTGATCCTAATTTCTAGCCTGGCTGCTTATATGCTGATAGAGGAAAAGGTAGCCAGAGTCAGCATCTCAGACAAGGGTGTGCTTAAGAGGAAAACAGGAAACCCAAAGTAAGATTTCAATAGGTATGAGTGGAAAACAAAAAAATCAGAAAACATCTACCCCAAACACCAGGGAGTATAGGTTAATCTAGGCAGGGATTTTAAAACCTATAGAGATTTCCTGGAATAATGGTATACAGAGGGAGGGAGATTCTTATAAACAGAATGATTATATAATTTATCATTCAAACTGAGCCTCTATTGGTAATTGCACTAGGACAGCAACTGTAAACCAGGGCGTTTCTGTAGAAACTGGGACAAATAGTTGCCTTATTCACAGATCTGTATAGCCAGTCCAGAAGGCATGAAGGGGAAGAGTTCTTAAAGAGCTCCAGGACTGCCTGGGTACCACTGCCAAGAATTCCTCTTCAGCACTGTACGCTAATGCTGGTATCGAGAGTTCTTGTTCCGATCCTGTCTCACTTTCCCTGTTGAATAATTGTTACTCTGTCACCCCTGCCTTCATCCCAGTGCATCATCATGACTCCGGGATTTCCCTCCGGTCCTTGTTCTGCTCTTGGTCAGAGGAATGGAGGAGATTCTGGCGGGATGAATGAATGAGGAGTACTAAAAACAGGGTGGATTTACACACGGAAAGACACCTGGAATCCAGACTGGCAAGACCGGCCGCCTCCCAGCCCCACCCCCGTGACTCCACAAGGACACAGGTAGCACCTCTCCACCTGGTACTGTCTCTGAGGCAGAGAGATTTACTGTTTCTCTGATGTAGATGGGCTTCGCAGAGCCCACACTGGTTAGTATGCATTTCTGAATTGTCCTCTGCTCAGAAAAGGACACCCCATAGTAATGGAATGCACGCGAACCCTCCCTCCATCGTGGATCATTACAGACAACGTTCAAGATGTGATGGGAGGATCTTGTTCTGGTGCGTATCTTTACCATGTCCTGTAGGTGACAAGACACATTAAAGAACCAATAAGACTTCCCTGGTGGGCCAGTGGTTAAGCCTCAGAGCTTACAGTACAGGGGACACAGCTTCCATCCCTGGAGGAATAGTATAGGAAGATCTCCCATTACTTTCACATTCTGAACAATTTTAACAAAGTCTTTTTCTGCTTCAATCATCCAGTGTCCATTTTTGTAGCATACAACTAATCCTTTTAACTGATAAAGCCCTTCATTCCTCCAGTTCTTTTTATGATCCGATGACTGTGATGGTTCCTAAAACCTGTATTAAACCTTATACCCAGAACACATAGAGTGGCTTTCTGTTTTCCATACAGCTTTATTGCTTTTTATATGTAAGAAAAAACATATCTAGAAAGCTCCTCTAAAAGTGAAATAATGTTACATGTAAGAAGCTCAGGAGAGGAATAAGAATGGGAGTGTTCAAAGGGAACTTAGTCTTTTTATCAGTAATGTTCTGACTTTTAAAAAAAATTAATAAAAAGAATGTGTTACTATATGTGGATACAATAAAAGTTCATTTAAAAATAATGCAGTTTTAACACCTAACACAGACCTAGCACTAGGTCTGCTGACGCTGCTGCTGCTGCTGCTAAGTCGCTTCAGTTGTGTTCGACTCTGTACAACCCCAGAGACAGCAGCCCACCAGGCTCCCCCATCCCTGGGATTCTCCAGGCAGGAACACTGGAGTGGGTTACCATTTCCTTCTCCAATAGGTATTACTTATTCAATAATACTTGCTGAAAGAATGGGGGAGAGGAATCAAGTAATTCCAGGCTGTTATTTTATAGATGAAGCAGATAACACTGCAAACACTGAACTGCTGTGCAGTGGCCTGGAATGTTAGGTATTCACATTTGAACCATACATATAATGGAAGTTAGGTAGTAGAAGGGAACTAGAATGTATGAAGACAAACATGGTCACATGACTTCTAGATGTCTGTATACATTTAGAGTCACTAGTTGCAGGAAGGAGAATAAAATTATGGCTGAATTGAGTGGTAAGAGCTTTATTAAAATTGATTAGAAGTTTGGAGAAGCAGGCTCAAGAAATGGCAGGAAGTAGGGAGGCTGAGCAGACTAGCCCAGAGCAGGCGACACAGAAGACCAGTCTAGCAGACTTAGCTGCCGCCACCAAAAAATGGTTAAGCAATGTGCCCAAGATCATACAGCTACGAAGTTGTAGAGCTGGGAATGAAACCTGCACAGTCTGGTTCCAGGGTCTTCACCAGTGCTGTATACTAACCAATTCAGCCAAATGAAGTCCACAAAATCTACTGTGTTGAGAGGTACGGAAGGAATGTTTATGGTAATGGGGATGACTGCTTCATATTCTCTTGCTGACATTTTTTATGACCTTTCATGTTTACTCTGAATGCTGCCTCTAATCTATCAGTTCTTTTTAAAAATTATTCATTTCTTTATTTTTCGGCCACACTGCAGGGCATGTGGAATCCTAATTTACTGACCAGGGGGTGGAAGCTGTGCCCCTTGTACTGTAAGTTCTGAGTCTTAACCACTGGGCCACCAGGGAAGTCTTATTAGTTCTTTAATGTGTCTTATCATCTACAGGACATAGGAAAGATATGCACCAGAACAAGATCCTCCCATCACATCTTGGACATTGTCTGCAATGATCCATGAATGGAGGATGCACATGCAAAATTTAATGACAGTAAAAGTTGATGAGAAGTCTGGATGGAGAAAAGGATGTATTTTTCACCCAAATAAAGGAGACAAAAATTTTAAATGACTTGATAATCAGTTTAATTAGGCAAATATTTAAGTTACTGTTTTAAATCAACCACACTCTAAAATTATCCTTTTCTATGAAGCATTTTGTGCAAACTCTTTCTATTTAGATAGATTGAAAGAGAGAAAGAGATTTCATGAGTAGCATTAATTCAAAGTAAAATCTAGGGTCTTTAGATTCCACAGGGCATTTTCAGTCCCTCAATAACTCAGCTCTTTGGAAGGAGCTACCAAAGAGTACAACTTCTATTTTGCCTTGTGAGAGGGAAATTCCAGAGATCTACCATCTTTTTCAGTGACAAAGCATTCTGGCTGAGCAAAAACAATATTCTTTACAAAATAGACCAGGAATATGAAGAAGACCCAAGCTAAACAGTGTGTATGCACTTGTTAAGCACAACAGAACCCAAAATATGTCTGACAGCAAAGATTAACTCCATTTGTTACATACACTCCAGCAACATACGAACCTCAAACATCAACTTCTTCAACAATTTCCACTGACAGTTATAAAACTCATATCAACTTTCCCCCATCTAATCTGTTATTTAGGGATTCCAGATTAAATATTTATAAAAGAAGATGAAATAATCTACTTCTTTTGTTTATTTTTGAGGATGGCGTGCACCTCATGGTATGTAGAACACATATGTCTTAAGAAACAATCTATATCTTTCCACATTCTTAAACAATTCTGGGAAAATGAGATTATTTTATACAGAAAACTGAGTAGAAGTCTCCCTCAGTCATTAACAGTTCTCTGGTCATCTGATACACTTTTGAGAATTTGGACAGAATAAAACTTCATGGAAACTATGACAGTACCCAAAATGTTTGCAGTTGAGCACAGCTATTACAGTATACTGTTATCTCTGCAGATTATAGCAGGGAGACCATCCTTGTTATTGGGACGGAAATATTTGGTAATACTGAGGCAGCATGACACAGCAAAAAAAAAAAAAAAAAAGAATTTGGAGAAAGATCTGGACCTGAAAACATATCATCAAGAATGCCTGTCTGTCTATCCATAAGCCGCAGACAACCCACTGTCTAAAGAGATAGAAACACTTCCTTCATTCCTCAGGGAGGGATTATTTCAAAATGAATGACCAGGAGCTGCTTCAAACCAAGAAGGTAGCACAAACATCAAACTATTAATTCTTCTATGGGCCGCAGTTCTTTATTCTTGGCACAGAGGTAAATATGATAGCTTTTACTCAGTTTGCTGAGCGGACAATCAACTTAATAAAATAACAGGATGCATTCAGTGTTTATAATCTGGTTTGGAAATTCTGAGCATTAGTAATTTTTGAAGTTATGTATTATTTTGATCTTAGTGATTTGGCTACTTTTGTTAAAATAAAAATTCACTTCACATATTCATTTATTATTTATGTTCCTCCAAATTTCAAAAAGGATTTTCAGAGACATAAAAAGAAATGAAAAAAAAAAAAGATTGAGACATTGAAAGGATGTAGGAAAGTAAGTAAATATAAGAGAAAACAATGTTGAGAAAAAAATATTTCAATTGAACACAAGACTTAGATATTTTCACCAAACAGAGGAAAATAAAAGGCTTTGGTATAAAATGGTACTGCTTAGTAACGTCTTCAGCAACTTTTCCTGAACACACATGTGATGAAGATTCAGAAAATTATGAAACTAGCAAGATTAATAGACAATATAATAGAAATGTGTGGAAGGAAAGGAATTTCTACCAACTAAAACATTGATGGAGTTGGATTGAGAAAAAATAACTCATCCAGCTTCATTATGTGAAAAGAGGAGGTCTGCCGAGTTGAAAGATGACGATGGAGACGCTTCATCCTTCGTCTAGTCTAATTCTCTGGCTGCATACAAGAAGAGGCCTATAGCAAAGGCAGAAATGGGATGGGCCTCGGTAAGAATGCACAACACAGGCTGTGATATTTCAATTGTTCTTGGGTTCAGAAAGGGGAACTAAGAGAAAAGCATGATTCATGCCAGCAGAATGCACTCTACAAATATATAGAACATAATGAAATTTTAGCCAAAAGGTATGCAGTGAAACAGTATTATAAAAAGCATACATCTTGACTGATGAAATGAAAACCAAGTCTAAATAGGTCTTATCATTTTTTCAAATGAAGAAAAAAATTTTAATTTCAAGTAAAAATTTTAAATAAAGTATTTTCAACATTTTAATACTTTTATAAAATTTTTAATCAAATAAAAATATAAATAGGCCCTATGGAAGAAAAAAATGTGTCACAAAGAAAGAAGACCACCACTTTGATAATCTAATAGAGAATTACCTATTTTTGAAAATGATATTTAGAAGGAATCAAAGGAAAATTTTAGAAAACTTGGCAATCCTCAGTACAGTCCAAGAGGACACAGCAAGTATAAAAGAGAAAGAAAAGACGAGTAAGAGTGCAACAAAATGAGAGCAAAGGCAACAATTAGAGATAAACAGGGGCTGAGTGAGGTAACAAAGAACAAAATAGAAACTGGCAGAATCAAAACCTGCAGTGGAGACATTAAAGAGAAGGAATGACATGGAAAATAAAGCAAATGTGGAAAATAACTTGAGCTTTCCTAATATGTAGCTGTAAAGGATGAGTGCTAAAAACTATGCAAGAAATTATAAATATAGATCACTTAGATGAAAATCTAATCAAAGAATTAGTTATGGTCACCCCAACAAAATCAGAACAATTTTAGAAGTCATAACTTGGCTGAGCTTAAAAGCTTAATTACAATATTCAGACCAAAAGCAATTAACAAGTTCTAAGAAAAATTAATGAAAAGAGACCAATGTCAGATTTCCCCCATGACAAGGATAAATATCCTATAATTTTTCAGGGGCAAACATGTTATATCCACAAAGAAAACGTTTAAGATTAAAAATTTTAAACCACCACCACCACCACGAACAAAAAATATCGTGCTGGCCTCAAAATTCTGTCTAATAAAAAAAGTCAAAAGAAAGTACAGACAAGGCTATAGCATTTCCTGGGGGGTAAACTCAGGGCACAAAAATGCCATTTCCACATGGTCATTCCTGTGTAAAAGAAAAAATAGTAATTCCAGGCATGAAAAAATNACGAAATAGAAACTGGCAGAATCAAAACCTGCAGTGGAGACATTAAAGAGAAGGAATGATGTGGAAAATAAAGCAAATGTGGAAAATAACTTGAGCTTTCCTAATATGTAGCTGTAAAGGATGAGTGCTAAAAACTATGCAAGAAATTATAAATATAGATCACTTAGATGAAAATCTAATCAAAGAATTAGTTATGGTCACCCCAACAAAATCAGAACAATTTTAGAAGTCATAACTTGGCTGAGCTTAAAAGCTTAATTACAATATTCAGACCAAAAGCAATTAACAAGTTCTAAGAAAAATTAATGAAAAGAGACCAATGTCAGATTTCCCCCATGACAAGGATAAATATCCTATAATTTTTCAGGGGCAAACATGTTATATCCACAAAGAAAACGTTTAAGATTAAAAATTTTAAACCACCACCACCACCACGAACAAAAAATATCGTGCTGGCCTCAAAATTCTGTCTAATAAAAAAAGTCAAAAGAAAGTACAGACAAGGCTATAGCATTTCCTGGGGGGTAAACTCAGGGCACAAAAATGCCATTTCCACATGGTCATTCCTGTGTAAAAGAAAAAATAGTAATTCCAGGCATGAAAAAATCCAGAAAATACAGAATCCAAGTGTCGTTTTTTCTCAGAGTAAATTTTCCCTTTTTATTTATAAAATACATAACAAGTTTATTATCAACAAATTTTCAAATAAGCAATCGAAAAGGTCAGAATCACTCACACCTCTCCCACTCAGAGATGAGCATCCAGTTCCATCAGCCATCTGTCAGAAACTGTCCTTCTCATTAAAGATTCTCTTACAGCATCATTTGGAATGTTGGGGTTAGGGATTAGAGTTTATTCCAATATGGAAAATAAATTTAAAAATATAGATGTGTCACAATCTTTTTATTTACCAATTTCCTGTGACCCAAGTTTCAGCTGGGCTCACCTTTGGAAAGGCACTGATGAGTCCAGTGCTGTCTCCCTTCTCAAGATCCTGAAAATTCCTAGGGGATTTAAATTCCTTACCTTTGGCTCTGAGCTCCAGCTCTCCACTGAGTTCCTTTGGAATATGATTGCCTTGGCATGCTGTCTGATCCTGTCATCTCCCTGCTTAGAACCTTTTAATAAATAATTTTCCATGGCCCTTGTAATAAAGTATGTATTATTCAGCTTAATTTATACATCCTACTTGTCCCTCCAGCCTCATTTCCAGACTCTACTCCCTCCACTACCTTCTCCCCTCCTTTCCCCATGCATCAACAATATTAGCAATTAATTTCAGTTTCCCAAATGAGTCTAAGTCCCTCTTACCTCCAAGCCTTTAGCAAGTTGCTCAAAAAAATATTTACTCATCTACATTTTTGACACTTTGCTAGAGACCTAAAGGGCCTGGTCCAGAACAAACAAATAGATCAGTGGAACAGAATGTACAGCCAGAAGACAGACTTTAGTATGTATAAGAATTTAATATATTATAAAATGGTGTCACACACCAGTGAGAACATAATAAACTATCTAACAAATATTATTGGGAACACTGGCTTCTACTGGAAAAAAAAAGTCAAGGATAATAAAGTGAAAGCCTCCCCTAATACTATGTATAAACATTAACAAACCAGACTAAAAAGTTAAATGGAGACATGAAATCATTAAAAACCAGAAGTAATTACAGCTGGTTTTTTAATGGGTCTTAAGGTGTGAAAGAAATTTCTAAGCATATAGGCAATGGAGAAATCTTTAAAGGAAAAACGTAACAGATCTGATAACTTGAAAATTAAAAACTTTGGCAATTAGGGAAAACAAAGAGAAAATAACAAACTGGGCTGAATGCAATAAATGCTCTATGTGTCAGAGGGTTCCCGGCTCACTCAGAGAAAAGGTCCAAGTCCATACACCCTTAGTTCCGGCCTCATCTCCCACCACTTACACCCTTCGCCCACCTCACTTGACGCAGGACCATACGGATCCCTTTCTGTTCTTCAGCCTCTCCTAGATGCTGCTACCTCAAGACCTTAGCTTTTGCTATGCTCTCCTCTAGGTTTTCTTTTTCCCTGATTACCTGCAAATCTCGCTTCTGCATTGCTGTATTAGTTTCCAACTGCTGTTGTAACAAATGACCACAAACAGGAAAACACCACACACATTTGTTATCTTACAGTTCTGAAAACCAGAAGTCCTAGAATCAAGGTGTCAGCAGGCCTGTATCCTTTCTAGAAGCTCTAGGGGAATATGTTTCCGTGCCTTTTTCAACTCCTATAAGTTGTTTGCATTCTTCAGTTCATAATCCCTTCCTCCAGCTTCAAGCCAGCAACACAGCATCTTCAAATCTCTCTGACGCTGCTTCTGGTATCACATCTCTTAACGGACTTTCCTGCAACCCTCTTACAAGGACCCTTGTAATTACATTTGACCTATCTGGATAATCCAGGAAAACTTTCCCATCTTAAAATCATTAACTTTATCAAATCTGCAAAGTACCTTTTACATATAAGGTAAGTAACATGTGTGTGGGTTTTAGAGATTTGAACATGGAAATCCTTGGAGAGAAGCATTATTTTGCCTACAGAATTTCCTTCAGATATCTGCTCAAATGTTACTTTACCAGAAAGACGCTGACCCACCTAAATAAAGTAGGGAGAACCTCTGCTCCAATTCGACACCTGACCTTCTCACCGTAACTTACTGTTTTGTATAATACTTTACGCCTACTAATCTATGCAATCTCCATTAGGCCGAGGACTTATTACTGTTTACTCATGGACTCTCATAGCTAGAACAGTGGAAAGCACGTGTTAGGTGCTCAATAAACGTTTGCTGAATGAGTAAATAAGAAAAAATAAAAGTGACTTATTCGTAGGGAAAAATTTTAAAGGGGGGAAACTCCACAGGTGATAAATTATCTCTTACACTAAGACAGAAGTAGCTAAGAGGAAGGGAGGGAAGGAGGCAAAGAGGGAGAGAGGATTGCTACCCCTCCTTAAATAGCTAATGAATTGTGAAAGTTTCCTTAATTACCGGTCAATTCCTCCATTCCTCAATTTACTGGTCCCTGAAATGTTCACTAAGTCACACATTAGATTTTCCTTAAATGTTGGCCAGAGCAATGTAAGTCACTGTAGTGGAGGCGAGATGGGAAAAGTCTGTACACTGGGCAAGAAAAATCGACTTCTTTCATGCTCCTCCTGCCTCCATGGTAACCTAAGGAAGGTGTAGTCTGAGCACAATCAAAAAGGAAGAGGGGAAGAGGATTGTTGAGCCCCTGTGGCTGGTTTACAACAAAAGTCTGTTACGTCATGATTTGTAGTCCCTTATTCAGCAGGAAAGAATCTTGGAAAAACAAGCATCTTGTTCTTGGAATGTCACAGAGAATCAAAACAATTCGAAATCCAATCAGCAGCTTTGAGCAAAACACATGTTCTTTTCCTGTGCTAGTTTTAAAAAGCAATTCCTCACACAGTAGATTTTTACAGAGCTGGAAACTGCTAGAATAATGAAAAAGTCTAGGAAAAACCTGAATCGCCCTGGCTTCCTAAGATTTGGGGCTGGTGCAGGGCTGCAGGGTGTGACAAGGGAGAGCGTGGGAGGGGGAATGATGTGTGAAATGGAAGACTGGGTTCTGGCAAGGGGAGTGCCTGCTCTGAAATTTTCATAGCAGAATAATCACACTCGAAACTTTGCTTTTACTTTTCCTTAAAATGCATGAAGCCACATGATTCTTCCAGTCATTGTTGCTGTATAAAAATCACTCCACAATTTAGTGGTATATAAACTACAATGGTTTGGTTCTGCTCACAATTTCAAGAATTAGGAACTTAGGAAAGATTCTCACTTGGGGTCTCAAGCAGATGCATTCAGATGTTCACTGAGGCTACAGTCATCTGAAGGTCTGCGGGGCTGAACATCCAAAATGGCGTAATCACTTAGCTGGCAAGTGTGGCTAAACTTCTGTTGGGAGTTCCACTGGCTACTCACGTCCTCTCCAGTGTGGCGCTCTTAGGCAGTTGAATTTCTTATAGGGTTTCTTCTATCCCATGATAAAACATGGCTTCTTTATCCCAAGAGGGAAATGTGGAAGCCCCATGGCCTTTCTGACCTTGCCTTGGAAGTGACACAACGTCACTTCTGATGCATTCTCTGAAATGCCAAGTGGGTCACTAAGGTAAGCCGGGATTCAAGGGGGAGGAAATACGGACCCCACCTCTTAATGAGGTGTGCCAAGCAACTGAGTCTCTAAATAACTTTTAACCAGTTTGACAAATTGTTCCTTTCTTCCTTGGTATGTCCCACTTTGGATATTGTCTCACTTGTTCTATGCTGAGATATTTACTCCTTACTTCATGGGAAAGGAAGGAAAGTCATTCAGTCGTGTCCGACTCTTTGCGACCCCATAGACTATCGCCTACCAGGCTCCTCTGTCCATGGGATTTTCCAGGCAATAGTACTGGAGTGGACTGCCATTTCCTTCTCCAGGGGATCGTCGGGACTCAGGAATTGAACCCAGGTCTCCTGCATTGCAGACAGACGTTTTACCATCTGAGCCACCAGGGAAGGCATGGGCTATATTGCTAATTCTTAGTGGTTATCTGTAGTGTATTTGGTGTTTATGGGAGACTCTCACCTCCGAACTTCACTGTAGACTGAAGGCTGAGGCCACGAGATGCTCTAGTTCCCTGTCTCCATCCTGAACTGACTCTGCCAGCAGCGTTTTTCATAGGCGACTCTGTCTTTTCCAACCCAGTGGTCATCTTTTGCAGCAATGGAATAATGAACAAATATGCTCCTTTGGGTTCCTCATTATATGCCTTTAAGATGCCATGGTGCTTCTTCTGAAACGCCATTCATCATTTTCCTAGAGTGAATATATGCCACTCATACTGTCATTTAATCACTTCCTCCCAATGCGAGGTAAGGGGTAACTACTAAGTCAATTTGAGCTATCTGTACTTAATTCCACAAAAATTTATCTTATAGTATCAGAATAATATATAGAATTACTCACCAGAACAAAAAATTAGATGCGAGAAAAAGACTAAACAAGTTCTTGAACTAAGCCTGGTTCATCTCACAAATTTGTATGCTGATTATGGACCCTGTCTATACACCACTGAAATCATAAAAATCATTACAGTGTCCTAGGATTAGCACAGACACCAGTGGCCTAGGTAATTAAAAGGCAATCAGAATAAAAAAGACTCTTGGATTTTGATGGAGATCAGTCTGACATGATTCTAATAAGTGGCCCCATTGTTTTAATAATCTAGTTCCTTCTTCAATATTAAATTTATAAGAAAANCCCTGTCTATACACCACTGAAATCATAAAAATCATTACAGTGTCCTAGGATTAGCACAGACACCAGTGGCCTAGGTAATTAAAAGGCAATCAGAATAAAAAAGACTCTTGGATTTTGATGGAGATCAGTCTGACATGATTCTAATAAGTGGCCCCATTGTTTTAATAATCTAGTTCCTTCTTCAATATTAAATTTATAAGAAAAATGAAGATCTTTAAAAGAAGCCTTGAAGATTTAATTTTCATTTTCCAGATTTTCTTTAGGGGGAAAATATTTGTTTTTACAATATATTGCTTCACAAAATGGTTTTTGATACCATCTAAAACCGTTTAGATTGCTTTGGGACACATTTTATGTCTTCTAAAAAACAATAACAACAGCTGAACCATGTATTACAGTAATTTTGTGACCCCCTGATTCTGTGTGCTGTGGCTTTACAAATGGTTTCTCTCACATTGCCACTGTGAAATTTTTTCCAACAAATCTTGTGAAACATAATGAATATTTATATACGGGATGTAAGGGGCCAGGTCAACCTCCAAACTTCATTATGTGATCAATTATTATTTCTTAAATATTTATTTAACACAGTGAAAATATGCATGACTGTGTGGCATGAAAGACCACCAGCCTAGGACCATTTACTGGATCGAGATAAGTAAGCAAAATCGATGTTCCATGTCTATAGCCTTATAAGACTACTTGCTGGAGCTCCATTTCTGCTGCTTCTCACCTCTTCTTCCCCAGCACTTTTGCTGCTGCTGCTAAGTCGCTTCAGTCGTGTCTGACTCTGTGCGACCCCATAGATGGTAGTCCACCAGGCTCCCCTGTCCCTGGGATTCTCCAGGCAAGAACACTGGAGTGGGTTGCCATTTCCTTCTCCAATGCATCAAAGTGAGAAGTGAAAGTGAAGTCGCTCAGTCGTGTCCGACTCTTAACGACCCCATGGACTGCAGCCTACTAGGCTCCTCCACCCATGGGATTTTCCAGGCAAGAGCACTGGAGTGGGGTGCCGTTGCCTTCTCCGAGCACTTTTGGTTCTCAGCAAAACTCCTAGATGACTCCAGAAATCTCTCTCCAGCAGCCAGGGCACCTCCTTATACCACAGCTGTGGTCTCTCCCAGACCCTGCTACTCCCACTGGTCTGCAGTCCTGGGCAAGAGAAGCAGCAAAAGTCCGTGAGGCATCCCCATCCCCAGAATGGGTTGCACTTTTAGCAGAAAGGTGGATACTCCAGGAGCACCTAGGTGCAACTGCATGTGTCTCTTATATTTCTACTTCCTAGGATGAGGCATATCAGAAGTCTCTAAAGAGGAAAGAACTTTCCACCGTTTATCAAAGCTAAGAAATAACTGGTCACATAGTAAGTGGGAAAAAAAATTGAAGAAGAAATAGGAAAAAAAAGTTCTTTTTCTTTAAGCTGAGGACATGGATAAGCTATAAGTGTTACAGTGGTTGATCTGCTAATTCCTTATTGCTCTGTCTATTCTAGATGAGAAGATTAGTAATACTAGAAACTAGAGTGAAGTTCAAATGCCTAGGAGTTTGAATATTTTTTACTTTAAATNATGACTCCAGAAATCTCTCTCCAGCAGCCAGGGCACCTCCTTATACCACAGCTGTGGTCTCTCCCAGACTCTGCTACTCCCACTGGTCTGCAGTCCTGGGCAAGAGAAGCAGCAAAAGTCAGTGAGGCATCCCCATCCCCAGAATGGGTTGTACTTTTAGCAGAAAGGTGGATACTCCAGGAGCATCTAGGTGCAACTGCGTGTGTCTCATATTTCTACTTCCTAGGATAAGGCATATCAGAAGTCTCTAAAGAGGAAAGAACTTTCCACTGTTTATCAAAGCTAAGAAATAACTGGTCACATAGTAAGTGGGAAAAAAATTGAAGAAGAAATAGAAAAAAAAAGGTTTTTTTCTTTAAGCTGAGGACATGGATAAGCTGTAAGTGTTACAGTGGTTGATCTGCTAATTCCTTATTGCTCTGTCTATTCTAGATGAAAAGATTAGTAATACTAGAAACTAGAGTGAAGTTCAAATGCCTAGGAGTTTGAATATTTTTTACTTTAAATAATTTTAGGAAAAGTCCACCTCTGGTATGCAATGAGCTGGAGATATTTTTCATAAAAAATAAAGTAAGAATACATTTTATTAATATTGGTATTGGTTTTTAAAATTTACAAAGAGTAAAAAAATACATTATTCCATTTGATTCTCAAAATAAAGCAGTGAAGTAGACAGGGAAATGATACTGTGATCTCCATTTTAAATATGAGGAAATTGAGACTCAAAAATCATGAAGCCCCTGACCAAGACCTTATAAACAGTAAACAGTGATATTTAGATTTGAGCTCAGTTCAATGTATTTTCCATTATAGCATAATGCCCTATATATAACTCTCTGTCTCTTTTTTTTCCCTAGAAAAATGAAAGCACTTTGGTTTTAAAATTTTAAAAGGTGGTTCGATTTATAGGAAAAAAAATTCCTTTTTAAAATTGCATGAATAGTAGATCTTCATTGGAGAAAAACAAGAGAAAAACTTGAAAAGGGAGAAAAATCTCTGGGTTACAATCCAGAGATAATGATACCTCAAATTAATACCTTGGTGTATTTTCCTTCAGACTATTTCCTATGCAAATTTTCCCATGTAAATAACTGCATATTTGCTTACAAAAATTGTATTATTTTTATAGACTGCTTTGTGCCTTGCCTTTTGTTCTTAACATATTTGAACTTTCTATGGTTAGTTGGTTAAAACTAAACAAAATAATGGTTAAAAATACCATTATTTTGATAACCACAGAATATATAGCATATCTTTATTTAAACAAGTCCCTAAAATACCATATTTAGACTGTTTCCAAATTTCTTCTATCATAAATAAGTAATGTGAATACCCAAATCAGATTATATTCTTTGTAGCCAAAGATGGAGAAGCCTATATACAGTTAGTAAAAATAAGACCTGGAGCTGACTGTTGGCTTAGATCATCAACTTCTTAGAGAAAAATTCAGGCTTAAACTAAAGAAAACTAGGAAAAACACTAGACCAGCCAGGTATGACTTAAATCAAATCCCATGTGAATTCATAGTAGAGGTAAGAAATAGATTCAAGGGACTAGATCTAGTTAGCAGTGTGCCTTAAAGAACTATGGACAGGGGTCCATAATATTGTACAGGAGGTGGCAAACAAAACCATCCACAAAAAAAGAAAAGCAAGAAGGCAAAGTGGTTATCTGAGGAGGCCTTACAAATAGCAGAAGAACAAAGCGAAATGAAAAGCAAGGGAGAGAGGGAAAGATACATTCAATTACATGTGGAGTTCCAAAGAACAGAAAGAAGAGACAAGACGTACTTCTTCAATGAACAGTGCTTAATAACAGAAGAAAACAACAAAAGGGAAGGACTAGCGATCCCTTCAGGAAAGCTGAAGACATCAAGGGAGCATTCTACCCAAAGATGGGCACAATAAAGGACAAAAATGGTAGAGACCTAGTAGATGCTGAAGAGATCAAGGTGAGATGGAAAGAATACACGCAAGAACTATAAAAAAGATCTCAATGAACCGGTTACCGTGATGGTGTAGTTAGTTACCCAGAGACAGACATTCTTGAGTGTGAAGTCAAGTAAGCTTTAAGAAGCACTGTGGTTAATAAAGCTAGTGTATGCAATTAAATTCCAGCAGAACTATTCAAATCCCTCAAAGACAATGCCATCAAGGTTTTGCATTCATTATGCCAGCAAATCTGGAAGATCCAGCAGCGGCCACAGAACTGGAAAAGGTCAATCCTCATCCCAGTTCCCAAAAAGGGTAGTACCAAAGAACATGCTAACCATCATACAGTCGTACGCATCTCCCATGCAGGTAAGGTCATGCTTAAAATCTTGCACGCTAGGCTTCAGCATAATGAGAACCAAGAACTTTCAGATGTCGAAGCTGGCTTTAGAAAAGGAAGAGGAACTAGAGATAAAATGGCCAACATTTGCTGGATTATAGAGAAGGGAATTTCAGAAAAACATCTCTCTGTTTCATTGACTACGCTAAAGCCTTTGACTGTTTGGATCATGACAAACTGTGCAAAGCTCTTAGAGAGATGGGAATACCAGACCATCTTACCTGTCTCCTGAGAAACCTGTATATGAGTCAAGAAGAAACAGTTCCAGCACTGTATGGAACAACTGATTGGTTCAAGATTGAGAAAGGAGTATGACAAGGCTGTCTGCTATGACCTTGTTTGTTTAACCTATATACTGAGCACATCATGAGAAATATCAGGTTGGATGAATTACAAGCTGGAATCAACACAGGTGGGAGAAACATCAACAACCTCAGAGAGTCGGATGATACCACTCTAATGGCAGAAAGCAAAGAGGGGCTAAAGAGCCTCTTGACAAGGGTGAAGGAGGAGAGTGAAAGAGCCGGCTTAAGACTAAATACTAAAAAACTAAGATCATGAGATCCAGCCCCATTGCTGCATGGCAAATAGAAGGGGAAAATGTGGAAAGAGTGATAAATTTCCTCTTCTTGAGCTCCAGAATCACTATGGACAGTGACTGCAGTCATAAAATCAGAAGATGATTGCTTCTTGGCAGGAAAGCAATGACAAACCTAGACAGTGTATTGAAAAGCAGAGACATGATTCTGCCAACACAGGTCCAGAGAAGGCAATGGCAACCCACTCCAGTACTCTTGCCTGGAAAATCCCATGGAGAGAGGAGCCTGGTAGGCTGCAGTCTATGGGGTCGCTAAGAGTTGGGCACGACTGAGCAACTTTACTTTCACTTATCACTTTCATGCATTGGAGAAGGAAATGACAACCCACTCCAGTGTTCTTGCCTGGAGAATCCCAGGAACAGAGGAGCCTAGTGAGCTGCCATCTATGGAGTCGGTCACGACTGAAGCGACTTAGCAGCAGCAGCAGCAGCAGCAGCATGGTCTTCCCAGTGGTCACGTACGGTTGTGAGAGTTGGACCATAAAGAAGGCAGAACACCAAAGAACTGATGCCTTCAAACTGTGGTGCTAGAGAAGACTCCTGAAAGTCCTTTGGAAAGCAAGGAGATCAAACCAGTCAATCTTAAGGGAGATCAACCCTGAATATTCACTGGAAGGACTGATGCTGAAGCTGAAGCTCCAGTATTTTGGTCATCTGATGTGAACAAAGAACTCATTAGAAAGTCGTTGATGCTGGGGAAAATTGAGGGCAGAAGAAGAGGGTGTCAGAGGATAAGATGGCTGGACCGCATCACTGATGCAATGAACATGAACTTGGGCAAACTCCAGGAGACGGTGAGGGACAGGGAGGCCTGCCGTGCTGCAGTCCGTGGGGTTGCAAAGAGTTGGACCTGACTGGNAGAACTCATTAGAAAGTCGTTGATGCTGGGGAAAATTGAGGGCAGAAGAAGAGGGTGTCAGAGGATAAGATGGCTGGACCGCATCACTGATGCAATGAACATGAACTTGGGCAAACTCCAGGAGACGGTGAGGGACAGGGAGGCCTGCCGTGCTGCAGTCCGTGGGGTTGCAAAGAGTTGGACCTGACTGGGTGACTGAATAACAACAACAACAAACGTGAATATTTCCTTAATAAACTTCAGACAAACCAGAATTAAAGAACATTCAGCAAAACAATCAACTTTACTCCTCAAAAAAAAATTGACGTTCAAGGAATGTAAGGAAAAATGAAAAATCGCTCCCAAATTAACGAAGACTAAAAGGAAATTGAAAACTATACAAAGAAATGGAGATATACCATGTTCAAGGATGACAAGAATTACTTTTGTTAAAATGCCCACACTACTCAAAGCAATCTATAGATTTAATGCAATCCCCATCAAAATACCCAGGACATTTTTCATAGAACCAGAACTAATTCTAAAACTATTTGGAACCACAAAAGACCCTGAAATGCTAAAGTATTCCTGAGGACTGAAGAACAAAGCTGGAAGTATCACATCCCCTGACTTCAGACTGTCCTTCAAAGCTACCATAATCAAAACAGTATGGTACTGGCATAAAAATAGATGAATAAATCAATAGAACAAAGCTGAGAGCCTGGAAATAAACCCCCACACTTCTGTGCAATTAATCTACAATGAAGGATGCAAAAATACATGGAGAAAAGACAGTCTCTTCAATAAGTGATACTGGGAAAATTGGAGAGCTCAATGTAATAGAATGAAATTAGAAATTGTCTCATACCATATGCAAAAATAAACTCAAAATGGATTAAAGACCTAAATGTTTAGACTTAAAACCACAAAAATTCTAGAAGAGAATGCAAGTAGAATGCTTTTGACATAAATAACAGCAATATGTTATTTAGGAACT
>SJYA01001286.1:0-48908 GCA_006410615.1 Neotragus moschatus
TTTCTAAAACCAGCTTGAACATCTGGAAGCTCACGGTTCACATATTGCTGAAGCCTGGCTTGGAGAATTAGTACTAAATTTGAAACAAGGAAAATCTTCCTTCTCTAGCACCTGGGTTTATGGAGAAATGGATGCAGCTGCGAAAGTGCAAGGGAGGAGCTATCTCTTACTGAATGATGCAAGAGCTCAAGTTGGCATCGAGCTTGAGTGCCATTTGTTTGCAGCGCTGCAGCACATCATCCCTTTCTGATGGGCCACGGGCTCGGGGAGCACACTGAGCCTGATGTGGATACAGGATCCAAGACCATCACCTGAGAGGTGGTATAATGACAGAAACTGAGGAGGAGGAGCAGAAATCAGGGTTGGTCAAGACTGAGAAATCTCTACGTGTAACTTATGATGCAAAAAAGGAAAAAGATCACATGTATAATTGAGTAAATACTTGATAAAATCCAACATCCTTTAATTAAACCTAGAACACATTTTTAACATCGTTAAAAGCTTGCCAGGAACAGACATTTAACATGGTAATTTGTTAACTTGGCCATAAAATTAAGAATCAGAAAAAACTTTTGAAATGTAAGAGTAACATAGAGGGATTTGTCTTCCCAAATATAAGAACATAATTCANATAAAATCCAACATCCTTTAATTAAACCTAGAACACATTTTTAACATCGTTAAAAGCTTGCCAGGAACAGACATTTAACATGGTAATTTGTTAACTTGGCCATAAAATTAAGAATCAGAAAAAACTTTTGAAATGTAAGAGTAACATAGAGGGATTTGTCTTCCCAAATATAAGAACATATTCAGCTACTGGGATTTTAAATGATTCAGTATTGTCAAACAGATACATAGATCAGTGAATCAGAATATAAACTATAGAAATATATTCAAAAGCAAGGAAATTTTTGTGCTTTTGCAAAGGGACCATAAATCTCAACCAAAACCATATGCATTTTTAAATTCCTTTGGATTTCTTAGGGAAATGGTCTCTTTCTCTGAGTATTTGCACAGAGGAATGCTAGGGTCTTAAATTGGAGGATTTAGTCCTATTACCAGTGCCCTGAAATTCAAGTCATCGTGATACCTATTAAACCTTTTTCAGAGTTTCTAAAATATTTAGCTTTGTGAACAAAAATAGGTTACTCACATTCTCAGTTCCTGTCACTTATTCACCATCTCATCTGAAACAATTATTACCCTTTCAGTACTCACCATCTTCTTTCTTAAAAATGGAAGTCAGAATGGAGGGACTGTTAATAAGATATATATAGTAGTTTCACAGTCTCATTCCCAGGAGCAAATATTTCACAATAATAAGAAAGACCTGTCCTGCCTTCCTAAGAATCGGTTAAGATATAAGAACTAATTTATGTATTACATAGCTATGTATATAGCTGCATATTATGTAATTATATCTACACTTATTAAATAACTTATTACCATATTTAAATGTTTAAGATTTATCTACCCTGCATAAAGAAAATACATCTTTGTCTGAATGTTTCATCTTTTATTACAAGCTTTAGAAGTGTAGCAGTAATATAAACTAGAAGCTTTGTAAAATCTAGTAATTTTGGAAACAAGTGGCCAGAGGTGAGTTCTTAGAATTGAACCAGGCGTGGAGGTTCCTCTGCATAGAAATCAGAGCTCAGTCGTGTCAGACTCTTTGTAACCCCATGGACTGTACAACACACAGACTTCCCTGTCCTTCACTGTCTCCTGGAGTTTGCTCAAACTCATGTCCATTGAGTTGGTGATACCATCCAACCATCTCATCCTCTATCATTCTCTTCTCTTTCTGCCCTCAATCTTTCCCAGCTTCACAGTCTTTTCCAGTGAGTCAGCTCTTTGCAACAGGTGACCAAAGTATTGGAGTTTCAGTTTCAGCATCAGTCCTTCCAGTGACTATTCAGGACTGATTTCCTTTAGGATTGACTGGTTTGATCTTCTTGTAGTCCCAGGGACTCTCAGGAGTCTTCTCCAACACCACAGTTCAAAAGCATCAATTCTTTGACACTTAGCCTTCTTTATGGTCCAACTCTCATATTCCTGCATGACTAATGGAAAAACTGTAACTTTGACTAGACAGACCTTTGTTGGCAAAATGATATCTATACTTTTTAATATGCTGTCTAGGTTTGTCATTGCTTGCTTTCAGGGAGCAAGCATCTTTTAATTCCATGGCTTCAGTCACCGTCCACAGTTATTTTGGAACCCAAGAAAATAAAGTCTATCACTGTTTCCATTTTTTCCTGCATAGAGATGTGAAGAACATATTGGAGTCAAAGGTGACTTGTAGGGTTTGGACTTCATCTAGTGAAGGAACGGTAATGCCATTTATTGCAGTATTAATTTGGATGTTAATTATCAGAGTATGTACCTGATAACCGGATTTGTAGGGGTGGATGAAAGCATCATCTAGTAAGTGAGTAATATAAGAAGAATGCTAGGACCACTGATCAATTATAATTTTAAAGGTTAAAAAAAAAGATGATGAATCCCAGCAAAGAAAACTGAGAAAGTAACAAGGCAGTATCATGGAATCCCAGGAAAGTTAGAGTTTCTAGTAAGGCGAGGAACAGCTCTGAGAGCCACTGGGAAGCTAAATGAGAGCACCGAGGTCGGGTGAAGTTGTTGATCTGAAGGTTACTGGTGACCTTGGTCAGAGCAGTTCCGGTGGGCAGTAGAGCAGCGGGTTCTTGCACAGTGTTCTCTGAAATCTGGTGTCAGCCTTCCCTTACCTCGCTTACCAAGATGGGGCTGTATTTTCAGCTTCTAGGACAGAGATTCTTCATTATTAGACCTTTACGTCCTGGAAAACTCCATCAGGAGGATCAGGCTGTGTGAATTTAAAGACAGCTTAAGAATTGTTAACATCAGTCACTTTGAGATAGAATTTCAGTTTTTCCATTTACTGTGCTTCTTTGAGTGGGCTGTAAAGCCTGAATTATCTTGTCAAATCGTGTTTATTGATGGGAAAGCCACTTTAAAAATGTCACTGAGTAATACTACTAGTCAACACAGGGAACATTTTGAATGAATGGAATGCCATTGTAATTGTAATTGATTTTAATTCTTTTCTAATAGTAGTAGACACTAATGCTTAGTATAAACTGCAGAAATTAAAATCATGAATAATTGGGAGTTATCAAGAATTTGGAGGTTTCTAATGGTTAAGTATTTTAGATACATTAATATTTTTTAAAGCATTTTTGATATACTATCAGTACCAAATTATTGACTAAGGTTGAGGTGTTTATTTTTCATAAGAGTAGAAATTTCATTTAAAATTGTTTTTTTAATTGCTTATTTTCCTGCTAAAGGCGTAACTGGCTTGTATGATGTAAATGTGTGTTTTAAGTTAGGACTTAAAACTAAATGAGTCAAAGAGATGGTAAACAGCATTTGTTAGGAGGAAGTAGGTGAACTCTGGTGGAATGGGTTGGGTAAGAACTACTTCACATTGCTGCGTCTGTTAGCCTGACCCTCTGTGCTGGTCTAGGATGTGGCAGGGAAGTTGCTAAGGGCGGTTTTTTAAGGGGGGATTTCGGAACCTTTCTTAGGCCCTTTGCTTACACTTATCCTTCTGCCTGGTAATCTCTTCTTTCCTTTTGACCCCTCCACCTTCATCTATGAATTCCTACTAACCCTTCAGCTCTTAGCTTAGATCCCACTTTCTCAGGGAAGAAATCTCTGATTTCCCAGAATAGAACAAGTTTCTCTGGTTTTATGCTCTGTTAGCACTCAATATCAAGGCTCTATATTGTCACCCTGCTTATTTAACTTCTATGCAGAGTACATTACGAGAAATACTGGGCTGGAAGAAGCACAAGCTGGAATCAAGATTGCCGGGAGAAACATCGGTCACCTCAGATATGCAGATGACACCACCCTTATGGCAGAAAGTGAAGAGGAACTCAAAAGCCTCTTGATGAAAGTGAAAGAGGAAAGTGAAAAAGTTGGCTTAAAGCTCAACATTCAGAAAACGAAGATCATGGCATCCAGTCGCATCACTTCATGGGAAATAGAGGGGGAAACAGTGGAAACAGGGTCAGACTTTATTTTGGGGGGCTCCAAAATCACTGCAGATGGTGATTGCAGCCATGAAATTAAAAGATGCTTACTCCCTGGAAGGAAAGTTATGACCAACCTAGATAGCATATTGAAAAGTAGAGATATTACTTTACCAACAAAGGTCCGTCTAGTCAAGACTATCGTTTTTCCAGTGGTCATGTATGGATGGGAGAGTTGGACTGTGAAGAAAGCTGAGTGCCGAAGAATTGATGCTTTTGAACTGTGGTGTTGGAGAAGACTCTTGAGAGTCCCTTGGACTGCAAGGAGGTCCAACCAGTCCATTCTGAAGGAGATTAGCCCTGTGATTTCTTTGGAGGGAATGATGCTGAAGCTGAAACTCCAGTACTTTGGCCACTTCATGCGAAGAGTTGACTCATTGGAAAAGACTGATGCTGGGAGGGATTGGGGGCAGGAGGAGAAAGGGACAACCGAGGATAAGATGGCTGGATGGCATCACTGACTCGATGGACGTGAGTCTGAGTGAACTCCGGGAGTTGGTGATGGACAGGGAGGCCTGGCGTGCTGCAATTCATGGGGTCGCAAAGAGTTGGACACGACTGAGCAACTGAACTGAACTGAACTCNGGACAACCGAGGATAAGATGGCTGGATGGCATCACTGACTCGATGGACGTGAGTCTGAGTGAACTCCGGGAGTTGGTGATGGACAGGGAGGCCTGGCGTGCTGCAATTCATGGGGTCGCAAAGAGTTGGACACGACTGAGCAACTGAACTGAACTGAGCACTCAATATATATGACTTTGCAAAATTTTTATTACAGTTGCAACAAAAATATTTCATGTATGATTAGTTGTTTGTCCCCTCCCACCCTGCTACCGTGAGCTTTGTGTAGTGACAGAGTGTGACTGTCTTGCTCACTAATATTCCTAGTGCCTGGTGGCCTAAGGTCATTCAGTATTGGTAGATGACGGGGAGTCCAGAAGATTGCTCTTTAGAAACCCTGGGACTGAACTTTTAAGGTAGCTGCAGAATAAGTCCTATATCGAGTCTAAGGATCTATTTGTGTGACTCCCAGGGATGTCAGGGTAACTGAACCTTGTCCTGTGTTGCTGCTCTGAATTTAGCAGTGAACTTTGATGGGTCTGTGTTAGTCTGAAGAGTCTGAGAAAGTTAAATGAGGACCTTATTCTTAACCGAGCATACCATGCTGTAGTGTTTTTTTTTGGATCTCATTCTTCCATGAGTGTATGGTGCTATATCTCATGTTCTCTGTGCAATATTCAGACCACCAAAATGGGGGGAAGAGCCCCTAATTTCATCTGAACAGTTGTCAAGTAATTGTTCTGAGTGTTTTACAGTATGAAAAGTTTAATCCTCACAATAACAGTATGAAGTTGGTGGTGTTCTTTTTTCATTGGCCATGCTGAGGCATGTGGAATCTTAGTTCCTTGACTAGGCATCAAACCCACGCCCTCTGCAGTGGAAGCACAGAGTCTTAACCACTGGACCACCAGGGAGGTCCCTGAGGTTGATGCTATTCTTACCGTCATTTTACAGATCAGGTAACTGAGGTGCAGAGAAGTGAAGTAACTTGGCCAAGGTCAGTAGCTAGCAAGTGGTAGAGTCACCATGCAGACTCAGGCATCTGGCAGTGGAGTGCCTACTCTTAACTCCTGTGCTGTCCCAGCCTACATGAGATGGCCCTTTGTACACTTCCAGAATAGTCTGTGTACACAACTACTTTATTTTTTTTTTTTTTTTTTTAATGTAAGATTGGTTTTGGAGGAGGGTAGTTGGATTTCTAGAAAGTTTGATGTGACCTTCACCTAACCAGACTTATCCACAACTTCTACCAGTGAGGTGCTTTTTGGGAGACTTAGAAATCCCTTTATCTACCTTAGTCAGTGGAGAATGTTGCTGATTCTTTGCTTTGCACCTGAGTGACCTCAGCTTCCTTTTGTATCTGTCTTCCTACAATCCTTATTTTGATATACCGCGTCTCATCTCTCAAGTAATCTCAACATTGACACTTGTCAGATGGTGTTTCTGCAGTCTCAGTTTAAGGTCATACATTTAATTCCCTTTCATCTTGAATTCCTGCATAAAGAAATAGAAATAGGGGAGGGAATGTGCGCTACTGAGATAAAGGAAAATTAGCAGTCAATTGCCAAGGTAATGGTTCCCCCCTCTTTTCCCCCAGCACCATGACCAAATTTAAGTAAATCCCTAAATGAACTCAAAATCCTTGAGTTCAGAGTTCACCAGGCTAATGCTAATGTCATTTTGTATATCCAGTTTTTATCCTCTATATTATGATTGTGGAAAAATGTTCATAAATACTTTACATCATTCCTTTTATCCATCTTTTGATACTGATCTATATGTATAAAGGATAGAAATGGTATGGACCTAACAGAAGCAGAAGACATGAAGAAGAGGTGGCAAAAATACACAGAAGAACTGTACAAAAAAGAGCTTCATGACCCAGATAATCACGATGGTGTGATCACACACCTAGAGCCAGACATCCTGGAATGAGAAGTCAAGTGGGCCTTAGGAAGCATCACTACAAACAAAGCTAGTGGAGGTGATGGAATTCCAGTTGTGCTATTTCAAATCCTAAAAAATGATGCTGTGAAAGTGCTGCACTCAATATACCAGCACATTTGGAAAACTCAGCAGTGGCCACAGGACTGGAAACGGTCAGTTTTTATTCCAATCCCAAAGAAAGGCAATGCCAAAGAATGCTCAAACTACCACACAATTACACTCATCTCACATGCTAGCAAAGTAACGCTCAAAATTCTCCAAGCCAGGCTTCAACACTACATGAGCCGTGAACTTCCAGATGTTCAAGCTGATTTTAGAAAAGGCGGAGGAACCAGAGATCAAATCACCAACATCCGTTGGATCATGGAAAAAGCAAGAGAGTTCCAGAACAGAGCCTTTGACTGTGTGGATCACAATAAACTGTGGAAAATTCTTCACGAGATGGGAATCCAAGACCACCTGACCTGCCTCTTGAGACATCTGTATGCAGATCAAGGAAGCAACAGTTAGAACTGGTCATGGAACAACAGACTGGTTCCAAATGGGGAAACGAGTATGTCAAGGCTGTATGTTGTCACCCTTCTTATTTAACTTACATGCAGAGTATATCATGAGAAACACTGGGCTGGAAGAAACACAAGCCGGAATCAAGATTGCTAGGAGAAATATCAGTCACCTCAGATATGCAGATGACACCACCCTTATGGCAGAAAGCAAAGAGAACTAAAGAGCCTCTTGATGAAAGTGAAAGAGGAGAGTGAAAAAGTTGGCTTAAAGCTCAACATTCAGAAAACGAAGATCATAACATCCAGTCCCATCACTTCATGGCAAATAGATGGCATAACAGTGGAAACAGTGAGAGACTATGTTTTTTGGGCTCCAGAATCACTGCAAATGATGACTGCAGCCATGAAATTAAAACACGCTTGCTCCTTCGAAGGAAAGTTATGACCAACCTAGACAGCATACTAAAAAGCAGAGACATTACTTTGCCAACAAAGGTCCATCTAGTCAAAGCTATGGTTTTTTCAGTAGACATGTATGGATGTGAAAATTGGACTATAAAGAAAGCTGAACACAGAAGAATTGATGCTTTTGAACTGTGGTGCTGGAGAAGACTCTTGAGAGTCCCTTGAACTGCAAGGAGATCCAACTAGTCCATCCTAAAGCAGATCTGTCCTGAATATTCATTGGAAAGACTGATGCTGAAGCTGAAACTCCAATACTTTGGACATCTGATGTGAAGAACTGACTCATTTGCTGGGAAACTGACCCTGATGCTGGGAAAGATTGAAGGCTAGAAGAGAAGGGGACGACAGAGGATGAGATGGTTGGGTGGCATCACGGACTCAGTGGACATAGGTTTGAGTAAACCCCTGGAGTTGGTGATGGACAGGGAGGCCTGGTGTGCTGCAGTCCAAGAGATCACAAAGAGTCAGACACAACTAAGCGACTGAACTGAACTATGTGTATATTCAGTTGTTTATTTGATACCTCCCTTTGGATGTTTTAAAGGCACCTCAGAGTAACATGGCATAAACCAAACTTTTTCTCAGTAGCAAGTTCTTCTTTCCTTCTGACTCCCAAATCTAATCTTTCATCTTCTGTGTCTTAACTTGGTTTTCAAATTTGTCATTCTCATAAAATCCCTCCTACTACTATCCAAGGTGGGTTACCATTATATCTTACCTGAATTATTACATTCTCTCTCCTATCTGAATCCTTATCTCCAACTTGGCCCACTTTCAAATTTTACTAGAATGATGATTCAAAAGTCACTTTCTTGTAATCATAGAATACTTTTTTATCATCTGTATGATAAAGCCCAAAGTTTTGTGGGTTTTTTTTTTTTTTTTTGCATAGTCTAGAAAATCTTCTTGAACTGGTCCTTACCTTCTTTTCAGATGCATCTTACACATTCTTCACTGCTTGTGGATCCCTCCTTAGACTCTTCGATTCAGCTGTACTGAACAACTTCCGTTTTCTCAAACATCGTTGTTCTCTGTGTTTTCTGAACCTTCAAACGGGGTGCTTTTCCTGCCTCTCGCCCCACTAGCTTCTCTGCACCCCTCTGTACGCAGCTTGCACCTCATTAAGGTAACTTCCCTTGGCTCGTCTTGGTCCAGATTAGATGCCCAAGCCTTGTGTTCCTGTAACACCATGTTCTGTCTCTTTGTAGCACTTACTACGCTTGTGCAGTTTCTTGTTTTATTGTTTGGCTGGCCTCTGGACTAAGCTCTGTGATGATGGTAGGACTGTGTGTCTTTATCACCCTTTTCTTTCCAGGATGCAGCCAGTGCTTCACAATGCTTAATTCATATTTATTGAAAGTATGGTTGACAGGTGACATTTTACATTTGACTCAGAGAAGTAAATTCAGTGAACAGTGAATCTCTCTGAAGGCACATATTTTATACTCTTACCCAAGAAACCTGACTAAAATGACTTTAAAAGTCAACTGAAATAGTTTTCAGTTTTCAAATTACCTTAACTGGTATGGCAAAGTCAGATAAGGCATATGCTCTTCATAGAAAGGCATACTTGGCTACCTGGGAGATAAATTGGGAGATTCTTACGTGTAAGTTGCACAGATTGTTCATGTTATGCTATTGATATCAGTGATTCCTGAGTCTATTACTTCTTAAAGGAAATGGAACAAACCATCACTTCTAACCTATACACTTGCTCTTCCTCTTCGGATATTTGTCTTGACTGAGAACAGATCTATTCTGGCCGGCTCTCAGGATAGAAACCTGGAAATTACTCTAGCGTCTCTTTTTACCCTTGTTCCTCAAAAGCAGTTCATCCCCAGTTGCTGCCTGTTATCTTCAAACAGATATGTACTCTCTTTCTCTTTGTTTTTAATTGCTTAGGCCTCTGGTTTAGACTTCTAAAATAGCCTCCTCTGCCCCTGGCTACCTTTTAATCTACCTCAAAAATGATCTTTATACAAGTTTGGCCCATGTATTTGTTTCTGGTTTAGGTCCTTCACAAGGTACTCTCAAGCTCTTTGATTATCATGCTTTTGCCCCTGCATTATTTTGCAGTTTAATCTTTTTCCATTGTTCTCATCTTATATGTCACAAGCCAGTAATAACGGAATTCTTATAGATAGATAGTAGATAGTTAAGTCGCTCGTCGTGTCAGACTCTGCGAGTCCATGGACAGTAGCCAACCAGGCTCCTCCGTCCATGGGGTTTTCCAGGCAAGAATACTGGAGTGGGTTGCCATTTCCTTCTCCAGGGGATCTTCCCAACTCAGGGATTGAACCCAGGTCCCCCGCATTGTAAGCGGACCCTTTACCGTCTGAGCCACCAGGGAAGTCACAACTGAAACCTTATAGTTGCCTGAAATCACCGTACTGTTTCAAGTCACTGCGCCTTAGTGTAAAATCTCTTTTGGGAAGCAAGTCCTGACTTCCTTTGCATTCCTTAGCCAAGAAGTAGAATTAATCATTATCCCCATACTTGAAACATTTACTTACATTGTATTATAGTCTATTAATTAATTGACTTACATAGTATGCCTTTAAACTCTGAACTTCTAGAAGTTAGGAACACTAGTTTTGTGGGGTTTTTTTTGTTTTTTTTTTAATGCTTTACACAGTGTGTATTAGTTTCTCAGGGCTGCCTAGCAAAGTACCACAAACTGGGTGGCATTTAAAAAAAAAAAAACATATTTATTCTCCCACAATTCTAGAGGCTGGAAGTCCCAAACCAAGATGCTGGCAGGACCACGTTCCTTTCGAAAACTGCAGGGACTCTTTCCTCTTCCAGCTTCTTTCTGGTGGTGTGCTGGCAGGTTTTGGTATTCCCTGGCTTGCTGCTGCGTAACACCAATCTCTGCCTTCACTGTCACATGGCTTTCTCCATATGTATCTGTTTTCTTTCGAGGACACCAGTCATGTCGGATTAGGGGCTTACACTCCCTCTCTATGACCCTCATCAAAACTTAACTGTCTATATCTGCAGTGACCCTATTTCCAAGTAAGATGATTGTGAGGTAGTCGGAGTTAGGACTCAAATATATATTTGGAGGGGATACAACTTACTCCAGTGTTTAGCTAATAAGTATTCAGTAGATATATACTGAATTGAAATATAAATGAAATGTATGTTATACATTCATGGTATATAATTAAAATATTTTTAGTGTGATTTTCAAAATTACTATGTACAAAGTATCTTTTAGATTTATCTATTTCCAAAAATTACATAATAGTTGCATGGTACTTGTGACATTTGAAAATTAATAAATATACTATATTAAAAGTAAAAGCAAGTATTATATTCTCTGAATTCTTTATTTTTAAGTCCACTTTTAATGTCTGTACTAATTTATATAATGTACATGTAAAAGTTTTGAAACAATAGATGTATTTTAAATTTGGAAAGCACATTGTAGGCCTCAATAACAGTAAATACCCTGTCTATATCATTTACTCTGTTTTAAGTTGTACCTCCTTTCTGCACACTATTGTACATTAATGTTGTAGCTTTTTTCTTCAGATTTTTTTTTTTAATCTCTGTGTTGTTTGAGTAGTTTTCCATATTTGACCTATATAATAAATTGTATCCTTTAATGGAAATATGGAGAAATTAGGCTTATGGGATCTACTTTTAGAGTCCTAGTTAGTGGGCAAATAAAATAGAAAGCTATGTCATCTTCAGTAATTAAGAAAACAGTAACCTTATTTCTGTTTTTTGTTTGTTTGTTTGTTTTTAAAGAGCCAGTACTTCCCATTTTTTGTTTTATTTTCTTTTATTTCTGGGTTTTTAAGTCACTGATGTGTTAGTTTAGTGAGACATCATCAGAGCTTTTTAGACCATACCCAAGTTTCCTTTGCATTGAATGTTACCCAGGGGAACTCTTGAAAGAAGTAACTATGTTAAGTGTGTTTAAGTTTAATGGATCTCTTCTCCATCCCTGCTAAGGCCTAATAGTTACATTCCATTAACAACTGATGTAGTAAAACTTATTAGAAATTTTTTATGGCTAGTGCTTTTTGCATCTGAAGAATTTTTGCCTACTCCAAGTTTACAAAGATAGTCTGTGATTTCTTCTCAGAGTTTTCTAGTTTTAGGTTTTAGATTTAGATCTCTGATCCATTTTGAGTTGATTTTTATGTGCAGTGTAACTGAAGGTTGATTTTTAAAAAAAATTGATATCCAGTTGATCTAACACCATTTGTTGGAAAGATTTTCCTTTCCTATTGAATTATCTGCACAGTTTTGTCAAAAATCAGTTGACCAAATATGTGTGGGTCTGTTTTTAGATACTTACTCAGTTCCATTGATGTTGTGTGTCTTTTATTTTGTCAGTACCCCCATGGTCTTGATTACTGAGCTGGAAATCATTTTAAGTCTTGAAATCAGGTAGAATGAGTCTTCCATCTTTATTCGTAGAATTTTGCTTATCCTAAGTTATTTGTATTTCCATATAAATTTTGGAATCAACTTGTCATTTTCTACTTGAAATGTCAGGTAGAATTTTCATGGGGATTCCATTGAATGTATAGATCAGTTCAGGATTGAATTGATCCTAAATTGATTGATCTTGAATTGATCCTAGGAATATTGTAATCTCCCAATCTACAAATATGGTATATATCTCTATTTATTTAGGTCATATTTAATTTCTCTCAGTAGCGTTTTGTAGTTTTCAGTATAGAAGTCTTGGATTTATTCCTAAGTATTTAATATATTGGCTTCCCAGATGGCTCACTGGTTAAGAATCCACCTGCAACACAGGAGACTTGGGTTCAGTCCCTGGTTGGGAAGATCCTCCAGAGAAGGAAATGGCAACTTACTCCAGTATTCTTGCCTGAGAAACCCTGTGGATGGAGGCACCTGGTAGGCTACAGTTAGTGGAATTGCACTGGTTGGACTTACTGACTAGCGACTTAGCAGCTAAACTACCACCACATTTAATGGTGTTAAAATAACAAATCCTTTGAAAGGTTCACTATCTCATAAAGAGAGAGACTGCAACAATTGTGAGGTGATTGTTATAACCAAGGTCAGGTGAAAGCCAGTGAAAGCCAATTAGATATTCACAGTATTTGACTGGTAGCCTACTTTGTCAGGCTTTGGAAAAGTGACATAATTTTTTATACCTTTTTTTTTCTACAAAAAATTTTGTTCAAACTTTTGAAAAAAATATTTTCATGAATCTTCTTTATACCTAGTGCTGGTTGAAGTTATTTTGTATCATAATATTACTTAAGTATGTTTATGCATAAAATGCATGCTTATAGTTCTGTTAAAGCTATAAATCAGAAAAGATACACAAATTCAACTAAGTAAAACTATAAAACCAACATAGGCTCAAGTTAACAACATTAATGTGCTAGAGGACTAGACTTGAGATAGTATTTTTCTACTATTATATTGCGGGAAGCAGTATAATGTATTAAGAGCACGGGCTCTAGAGTTAAGACTGAAGTTCAGATTTTGGCTCTACCATTATTTTTCCCAAGATAATAAGTTGCCTAACTTATTAGGATTTTTGATAGAATTCTTGACATGTCAAATCCTAGAGTAGCGCCTGGCAATCGATGATTGCTCAATAAATATTAACTTATAACAATTGTTTTATATTGTCATTCTGAAACCTAATGATTAATGTTAGGTTTGATGGTAGCAAGTCTGATTCTGTGTTTAATATGTTT
This sequence comes from Neotragus moschatus, assembly GCA_006410615.1. Taxonomy (NCBI): domain Eukaryota; kingdom Metazoa; phylum Chordata; class Mammalia; order Artiodactyla; family Bovidae; genus Neotragus; species Neotragus moschatus. The sequence goes on from SJYA01001286.1 coordinate 13,264, forward strand.
CTGATTTTGGTTTTAACAATATGAATATTAATGCATTGGATGTCTGCTTACCTAAGTTAACATACAGTGTGGTGATAATAACTTTATAGCTTTGCTGATTTAGGATAATCAGATCTCATACTTAGACTCTGTTAGGCAGGCCTCCTTGAGGTTCAGTTTTTAATGAGGTGTCCCATAATCTGTAACACTGAGTGTCTAATCCAATCATCACCCATATAAGATTTGGGAAAATCTTTCCTGAAGTTATTCTGAACTCTTGAAAATACAGAAAAAGCTTATTCTTGAGCATAGAGCTTGTCATCAGACTGCTGATGGAAATCAGTATATTCTAGAAACTATAGTTCATCCTTGAACTGCTTCTGGGTTAATCTGTATATAATTTATAGTAGGAGCTCAATATCTATGGTTCCTCAACAACCATGGATTCAATCAACCATTGACTGTATAGTACCGTAGTACTGCTTACAAAATATCTGTGTATAGGTACACCTGCACAGTTCAAGTCCACATTGTTCAAGAGCTAGCTGTACTTATTCTCAGGAGTTTGAAAATACCTTGATTGCCTTATTTTTTATTCTCTTTTGTATAAACTTGGAATATATTGTAGTATATTGATAGGTATTCCTTGTCAGCTTAGACTCAGTTCATTTAAGTACCTTAAATATTAGCTAATTATGTTCTCATAACTACCAGTTAACATTGGTTGCCTGGTTAAATTATATTAATAGTAATGCTGGAAAAATATTTTCATTTTATGGTACTTAAGAAAAGTTTAAGAGCCTCTTCATGAGATTGCAAGTGAGTTTCAGAATGTAATAAAAATGACTTATTTTACTACCTGTTGTTCTTAAAGTTGATGATTCTTATAGAATTAAGTGGCTAAGCTTTTAGTAAAACATAAAATTTTATCCACTTTGCCTTTTAATTATAATTTTTTTCTGGCTATGGGTCTTTAGCAAACATACTGTTTAACTTCTGTATGGTAACTTTTACCTGGACAGTAAGTATTTTTGACTTCCACAGCCATATACAGTTTTGTATTTTGATTCTGCCACATTTTTACAGTTTGAACTGTCCTCATTTAAATACTGTGCCATAATGTATATGATTTTTTCCTATGAGCATGTATCATTTATTTCTTTTCTCATTAGTCTGTGACATTTAAAGAGGTATATTACTTCACCATCACATGTGCCATTTCAGTTCGGTTCAGTCGCTCAGTCGTATCCAACCCTTTGCAACCCCAGGGACTGCAGCACACCAGGCATCCCTGTCCATCACCAACTCCTGGAGCTTGCTCAGACTCACATCCATCAAGTCGGTGATGCCATCCAGCCATCTCATCCTCTGTCGTCCCCTTCTCCTCCTGCCTTCCAGTCTTTCTCAGCATCAGGGTCTTTTTCTAATGAGTCAGGTCTTTGCATCAGGTGACCAAAGTATTAGAGTTTCAGCATCAGTCCTTCTAATATGCCATTTTCCTCATGTCAAATCATAATACTTTTCATTTGCCAATTATTAATGCAGAAAAGTAGTTTTGTATTTATACCTGGTGACAAAGAATACATCATGAACAGGTTTCTCAACAAATGAGAGTTGAATGATGTCACTTTTGGTGATTATGGACACTAATGTGAGTTTAGATACAAAGGCAAAGCAGAAGTAAAATTAAAGGCAATACTTAGATATAAGATTTAAATGATTCATAATATGCTTATATTAATTGTATTTTATTCTCATAAAAATGAAAAGGGTTAACATTATGATATAAAATTATAGCCCTCCCAAGGTTCATTTGTTGAATCCAGTCTGAGAAGCAATTGTCCTGGAGTATAGTGCAAAGAAAAAGAAAGATTCTGCCGTAAGGTTTCCAAAACCAGAGATGAATATTCTTTTTCTGTGTTAGTAGTTGAGTTTAGGTTTGTATAATCAAATACTCAGTGGCAGTGACTTAAGCTAGAATCAGGGCTTAATCTTTCCCCTTACGTAACAAGGAATCTTAGGCAGTTCGGAGCTAATGCAGTGGCGCCATCATATTGCTAAGCTCCTCTGGCTATTCTTTCCCATCCTTAAGTCCTTAGTTCCTGTTCCTGAGATGACCTCTGGGGGCCCAGCCATCATGTCCTTGTTCCCAGAAGGAAGAAAGGAAAGGACAAAGGAGAAAGGCAAAAGCCAGACAAGTCTATATTTCTGAGGGCTTTGACAGAAGCCCCACCCAGTTTGCGTTTCATTGGCTAGAACTGTGTCATATGATATTTTCCGTATCAAAGGAAGACGGGAAATATGTTTTAGGTGAGCATTGCTGCCCCAACAGACTGGGACTCTGTAATAAATAAGAGAGAATGGATACTGGGTAGGCAAATAGAAGTCTCTGCCACACTAACTAAGCAAGTATGTTAAGAAAGCTCAAAAACCAAATCCCAATGCCTCCCCCAGTCTCTCTTTTATCTACATTTCTACTTTAAAGTTATATGAAAGGAATATAAATGAAATAAGATCCCAAATTGCTAGATCATGAAAGAAACATAAAGATCACTGTCTTGTCATTTTAGACTTAGAGATAATTAGTGAATTATTAGAGGCCAAAGACATAAGTTCCAGAACGAAAATTTGAAGTTCGTGACTCCCACACCAGTCCCTGTTCTTTTGATTTGTTGTGTCTGTGTGCTCAAACGCTCAGTTGTGTCCAACTCTTTGCGACCCTGCGGACGGTAGCCCGCCAGGCTCCTCTGTCCAGGGGATTCTCCCAGCAAGAACACCAGAATGGTTGCCATTTCCTCCTCCAGGGGATCTTCCCAGTTTGTGGTGCTTCATAAAATCTGGTTTTTCATGTATTATTCTCCTACCTACACAAGACAGCTGTGTTTCTGTTTACACCCTTGGGGAGAAAGCCCTCTTATCCCTTAAATGATTACAGTAAAAGTCATAGGGAATTTCATGTTTCTTCTTTGAGGGTCTTATATGTTCATTTTGTTAGTGTGGATGGTGCTTCCAGTATTTATATATTTATTCATTCACTCTTCATTCATATTTTCAACATCTATGATAGATTATGAGATCTCAAGCACAACCGTATCTTATTAGTTTCTGTATCCCTAAGTAGGCCCTTACTGATGAATGAAAAATTGTGTCATAGTCCCTGTCCTCAGGTAATCCTTAGGCAAGCCTGGGAGATGGATAAGAAAGTCAGTGATAATGGTACAGAAAAGGCCAAGTTCTTTGAGATGATGGAAGTACAGGAAGAGAATCTAAAATCTCAGAGGCGCAAAGAGGATCTAGAATGACTTCAACAGAAGGTAGTCCTGAGATCATCCCTGAATGGATTTTCCGGGTAAAGAAAGAAGGCAGCTGCATATCAAGGCAAAGAAAGTTTTTAGCGGCCCAGGGCCAGTGAGAAACTGTGCTTAGGGAGGAGGAGGCCACAAGAAATGCAGGAGAAGGCCGTAGTAGAAAAGGAGGCTTGGGACGTTGACTGTGGTCACGGCTGTATTCGAGAGGCTGTAGCACACGTTATGAAACATGTTGAAGGGTTTGAATTTACCAGACTCTGCTGATGGTGTGCCGTGGAGGCAGGGCAGAGAACAGAGGCCCAAGTGCACCCTTCCAGATGGTCACATGGCCTTGCCATTGGACCGTGGCACTTAGTACAGAGCCCACTACCAGTGAGGTGCCTCTTGTTTCTCCAGCTGCAGATGACCAGGGCACACACATCCAGATCCTTCTTCCTTCTTGCTAGTTCTTCCCAGGTCTTCCTTTTGACAGGGCCTTGTTAGATGTTGCCAGTCACACACGGATTCTGTCTGTACCTTTCTTCACTTTTTTTGCCTGTTATGTTATTCTTACTCTTACCCAGTTAAGGACCGGTAACAAGTATTCTTTTTGACCTCTGTCCAATAAAGAATGGTTTATTTCTATTTGGTAGTTGGTTATATACCAACTTGTGTGTATAGGAACCTAAGATGGTAAAATAGACCAGATGAATCTTTTTACCTCTGAATTCTGAGATAAAGGCAGTGTTTCAGGAATTTCAGACAGCAAGAAGTTGGGAAGGCTGCTCCTAAGACTTGGTTAGGGTCTGGCACTCGGCCTACCCTACCCATCCTTGCTTCTGGTCTGCAGCCTGCCTGCGCCCCATCCCAGCAGGGGCCTCTAGTGGCTCTCCTTTCAGTCTGTTTTCCCTTCTCTATTAAAAGATTTTGCTTCCCCACATCTCAGATTTAGCCCCACATTTCCTACATGAACTCCCAGTAATGTCATTTGTTTTCTGGTATCCAACAAAAAAAACAGCCAGACTTCCCTTCTCTCCTATCCATCCTAGAAGGGATCTGAGCCTTTGTTGACTCTTCCTCTAGTGATGAAGTTTATGGTGGTGGAAGGTGGAATTGGAAGTCCATCCTCCTGCTTAATTGAACCTGTCTCTCTGTAACTTTGAAAGTAAAATGTGCTATGAAAAAGTTCACCTCTTTTTTATTGCTTGTTTTTTCTCCACTTTTTTCCTTATGTAGATATATTAATAACAATAAAAGAAATAACAGAAAATTCTCAAATCCCACAGCCAGAAACCATAAACTGTTTCTACTTTTTCCCTACACTTTCTTCCAGCTTCTGCCCATATACATGATATTAACTATTACTTTTATTGTGTGCCACCTAATCATAGTTCGAGGAAGTTGAAGTGATTGAGATCTGGGAATATATTGGGTAATAATGGCTTCTTATTTTGATTATTTCCTTTTAGGAAAGACACTGCTGATCCTGTAACATGGAGGATTGCCTTCATACCTCATCTGAGAATCTATCCAAATTGGTCAGCTGGGCCCACAGCCATGGGACCATTTGCAGCCTCATTCCAAACCTGAAACACTTACTTTCAGAAGGTTCCCATGGGAACCTGACGGCGATGTGGGGCTGTAGTGCAGGCCACGCTTATCACTGGCCACTGACAGCTACTTGCAGAGCTGGCTCCCAAGAAAGGGTCTGTTTCCAGGATAACAGAAGTTTTAACTCTGATAGTCCAAGTATAATTGGCGTGCCCTCTGAGACTCAAACTAGCCCTGTTGAAAGGTACCCTGGGAGACCAGTGAAAACAAAGCTAGACTGCAGTCGGACCAGAGACTCTTGTGATTTCTCGTATTGCAGTGAGCCCTCTGAGCTGGATGAGGCGGTTGAGGAGTATGAAGATGAAAACACTCTGTTTGACATGGTTTGTGAGTCCTCTGTTACGGATGAAGATAGTGACTTTGAACCCCAACCGCAGAGGCCTCAAAGCATTGCGCGAAAAAGGCCTGGAATTGTCCCATCTTCTCTCCATTCGAGCTCCCAGACTCAAATGATTGATGAATGCAGCAGTGATGTCATCATTAAGAAGATCAAACAGGAGATTCCCGAAGATTACTATATCGTGGCAAATGCAGAGCTGACTGGAGGGGTAGATGGGCCAGCCCTGTCATTGACACAGATGGCAAAACCCAAGTCTCAGACTCATGCTGGTCCCACGCTAGGGTCTGCCAAGCTGATTTCCCACGTAACATCCGCCGTCAGCACAGAGCTGGACCCACATGGTGTGTCCGCATCCCCCTCTGTGATGTCTAGACCAGTCGTCCAGAAGACCACCAGGGTATCTCTGGCTTCACCTAACAGGGGGCCCCCTGGTGCCCATGGCACCAGCCAGCACGTGGCCATGCAGATGCCCGTGAGCACATCCCATCCTAACAAGCAGATCAGCATCCCTTTGTCTGCCCTGCAGCTGCCAGGACAGGATGAACAAGTTGCTTCCGAAGAGTTCCTGTCCCATCTGCCCAGCCAGGTCTCCTCCTGTGAGGTGGCCCTTTCTCCCTCAGTTAACACAGAGCCGGAAGTGAGCTCCAGTCAGCAGCAGCCCCCAGTCGCTCCAACCATAACCACCGAGGCCACGGCACAGTGCTTACCAGGTATGGCGCGTGAGGCGACAGAGCCCCTCGTTCATGTACATCAGAGAGTTGTGCGCCGTCAGCACTCCTAAGACCGCCGGCCCAATTTGCTAGAATTTGGGCCTTTGTTATTCTCAGAAAGATAGAAATAGCAAAATAGAATATACTCAGGTGATATAAAAAGGAAATTCATCATCCAGTCGGTGTACCTCAGGGCTGAGAGGACAGCTGTAGGATTGTTCTGTTGATATCACATGGCTAGATTTAAGGTTTATATCTGATCTGAAGCTGAATTTTTATATAGTAAAATGATTTTTGAAAGCTTTGCTCTCCTATCAGTATCAAGGTATTTGGTTACAGTTTTAAAGCCAAAATGATGTTGGGTTAGGCATATAATGAAAATAAACCTAGTATTTTTTTTGCCAGTATTATTTATTGGGACCAGTTTAGCACTTTATTCATTTTAGTGGTGTGGCAGTTTAAGACAGGTTTTTAAAAAATAAAACACCCAAATATATCTGGAAGAAGTAGTTTACCTTTTTTCTCAAAATATATAGTAATCAGATAACTTGCATTTCTGAAATACATGGATCTAACTAGAATGGATTGAGAGGAGAAGAAAGTAGTTGTCTGAGGCTGCTGTCTGTAATTCTAACATTCTAAACGTTCTGTAATTCTAGCATTCAGTGCTTATTTAATCTGAGCTGTTGTTATATGGAAGGGGCTTGAGTGTCGTGCTTTTGTGTTCATGATTCAAATCTGATAGGCCAGAAGCAGAGACATGGAAGGGATGAACAGACATGCAGAGTCCTGTGCAGAAAGCAGATATTCGTGGCACATTTTGCTTTCATTTTAGTTCTTCTCATAAAGCCATGTATCTCAGGCTTCTGGAAGCCTGAGATATCCGTGCTCTTACCCTCTAGCTTCCTGAAATGACATTGCTTTGCAAACATGCTTTCCCCATTTTAGTGTCAGCCTTAAGATTCCAAAAGGAAATCTTCAATTTATAATTTCCAAATATAATCTTGATAGTAAAAATAAAATATACAATGAAAATACTCATATCTGATTCCAAATTATGGTTTTCAGTTTATTCATCTTTCTTTCTTTTCAAAAGAACAGCTTTATTGAGATAAAATTCATGTACCTTAAAATAACTCTTAAAGTTTTACAATTTGGTATTTTTTGGTATATTCACAGAGTTGTGTAACTATCGTCACTATCTAATTTTGGAATATTTTCATCACCTCAGAAAGAAACCCCATATCCGTTAGCAGTCATTTTTTTCCCCCTCTCACACCCCCTGTCAGCTGCTAATCTACTTCTGTCCCTGTAGATCTACCTGTTGTGCACAGTTCATGTAAATGGGTTCTTACTTTATGGCCTTTTGTGACAGCCTCCTTGTACTTAGCATACTTTTTTTAAGGTTAATCTGTGTGGTAGTGTCTATCAGCATTATTTTTCCTTTCATTATCAAATAATATTTCATTGTGTGGCTAGACCACATTTTGTTTTTCCTTCATCAACTGATGGACACTTAAGTGGTTTCCATTTTTTGGCTATGGTAAATATTGCTGCTAATGTCATTTATGTATATGTTTTTGTGTGGACATACAGACATGACTGAGCAACTGAACTGCACTGATGTTTTCATTTCTGTCGGGCAACTGTCTAGAAGTGGAATCTCTGGGTCATATGGTATCTCTATGTTTAACTTTCTGAGGAGCTGCCAAACTGTGTTCCAAAGCATCTTCACCATTTTACAGTCTCACCAACAATTTTAAATAATTCCTGTTTCTCCATATGCTCACCAGCACTTGTTTTCCTTTAAAAGAAAAAATTATCCTGCTGGGTGTGTGAAGTGGTATCATGTTGTGGTTTTAATTTGTGTATCTTCTTTTGAGAAAAATCCATTCAGATCCTTTGCCCATTTTCTAGTTATGTTGCCATTTTATTGGTGAGTTGTAGGGTTCTCTGTGAATTCTAGCTTTAAGCTTTTTATCAAATATACATTTTGCAAATATTTTCCCCCATTCCTTGGGCTGTCTTTTCCTTGTCCTTCCTTTCTTGTTTTACTTCAATCAGTTAATCACAAAATGGTCTTTGACTTAATCTTCACATCATTAGACACAATGTTGTCTTTGTTGGCTGGTGAAAGTCTTTTCTAAGAAATCTGACCCTTGACATCTATAAGATGTAAGTAGTGCCTTTTCACTTAAATAGCTGTGAGTCTAGTTTATTTGACCCCCTCCCCTTTTTGTGTGTGAAATAGGAGACAGCCTGGCAACAGTTTCTACATTCTACTTTGTTTGAGGGTAGAATTCAGAAATGTATCTTACGAGTGGTCCAGGGTAACAAAACAGCTTAGTAAAACTGCCGTTTGTGTTGTATATCCTAGTAATTTAACCATGCAAAAAGCAAGTTGCAAGATTTCCTTGCATCTGACTAGTGGATATTAGTCCACTGTACGTGTATAGTAAATTAGAAATTAAAGCCTGAACTAACTGTAATAGGAATTTCCTAAGGAGTGGTCCTAATATTTTGATCCATTGTTCCATGAAGGATGTTATATTGTAAGGAAATTATTGGCTTTAGAGAAACATTTTCTGAACTGGAAGCATCAATGAGACAAATTAAAATCTGGTTGATACTTTTCTTTAATGAGAGATATACAAAGTTAACTTACAATTTACCTTTGTTCTGTGGAGCCCAAACTGTTTTGTGCTCTTAAAAGTTTTACTATTTATCAGTATTTTTGTTTTTTGCCTATTTGTAATAAAATGAAGTGAAAGTCGCTCAGTCGTGTCCAACTCTTTGCGACCCCATGGAACGTAGCCTGCCAGGCTCCTCTGTCCATGGAATTCTCCAGACCAGAATACTGGAGTGGGTAGCCATTCCCTTCTCCAGGAGATCTTCCCAATCCAGAGATCGAACCCAGGTCCTCCCGCATTGCAGGTGGATTTTTTTACCATCTGAGCTACCAGGGAAGCCCTGATAGTAATAGAATAAATTTATTTAATACATAGGTTTTTTTAAAAAGAAATTCAGAATCCAGCACATCCAAATGTATGTGGATGAATATGTGTAGATGGACTATAAGCACTTAATAGGTAAAGCATGCTTAGGACTAAGAAAGGAAAGGTTCTAGAAGAACTAGCTGAAAGCAACATTGGGTACTTTTAAAATGGGTGTTATATATGCTTAAGTATTTATCAGATCATTGTAGAAATACTATGTATCTTTGAATAATATTTTTAAAATAAATAATTTGACAAATGACTATTGAGTCAGCCAGAAACAAAAAGAAACTGTCCATTTTGTTTAGTTTTACTGACACAATTTAAATTCTATTTCCTGGGAGTACCCTGGTGGTCCGGTGGTTAGGACTCAGTGCTTTCACTGCTGTGGCCCTTGGTTCAGTCCATGGTCATGGACCTAAGATCCCATAGGCTACAGCGTGCCCCCTCCCCCAAAAAATCTGGTTCCCTATTAGAAAGCCATTCTTATTTCTTTTCTATTCAGAACTAAACTCACAGAGTTATAAAATGTTAACAAGATGTGGACAAAACTACTAATTTTCATGTTAGCTCTCTTATAAAGCTCAACTCAAATCTTAGCAGTCATGTGTAAAGAGGATATCCATTGTTAGAAGAATTATTGTCTATCTCCAAGTGGTTTGGATTCTGTTACTTTTTGAGATTTTTATGTAAATTTGGAGCATTTGTCACAAATTTAAATTTTTATTGCATTGTAAGTTGAGTTTTTGTGTGTATATTTATTAAATATATATATACACACACAGCTTCCTTTATGATTTTGTGCAGGAGCTCTCCCTGTTTTTACTGAAGTATAGCTGATTTATAGTATTGTGCCAATCTCTGCTATTCAGCAGAGTGACTCAGTTATACACATACATACATTCTTTTTTTATATTCTTTTCCATCATCTTTTATCACAGGATATTAAATATAGTTCTCTGTGCTACACAGTAGGACCTTGTTATTTATCCATCTAAATGTAATCATTTCCTCTGTGTACTGAGTCGCTCAGTCGAGTCTGACTCTGCAGCCCCATGGGCTGTAGCCTTCCAGGCTCCTCTGTCCATGGAATTCTCCAGGCAGGAATACTGGAGTGGGTTGCCATACCCTCCTCCAGGGGATCCTCCCAACCCAGGGATCGAACCCAGGTCTCCTGCATTGCAGGCTGATTCTTTACTGTCTGAGCCACCAGGGAAGCCCTACCAACCCCAGTTTCCCAGTCTATCCCTCTTCCTCGCCCCATCCAGCCACAAGTTTGCTCTCTGTGTCCATGAATCTGTTTCTGTTCTGTAGGGAGGTTCATTTGTGCTGTATTTTAGACTCCACATATAAGTGATATCACACGATATGTCTTTCTAACATCAGTTAGTATGATAATTGCTAGTTGCATCTATGTGTGTGTGATAGTTGTGTTAAACTCTTTGTGACTCTGTGGACTGTAGCCTACCAGGCTTCTCTGTATGTGGGATTTCCTAGGCCAGAGTACTGGAGTGGGTTGCCATTCCCTTCTACAGGGGATCTTCCTAACGCAGGGACTGAACCTTGGTCTCCTGCATTGCAGGCAGATTCTTTACCGTCTGAGCCACCAGGCTGCAAACAGCATTATCTCATTCTTTTTTATGACTGAGTAGTACAGCAAATCTGGAAAACTGAGCAGTGGCCACAGGACTGGAAAAGGTCAGTTTTCATTCTGATCTCTAAGGAAGGCAATGTCAAAGAATGTTCAAACTACCACACAATTGTATTCGTCTCACATGCTAGCAAAGTAATGCTCAAAATTCTCCAAGCCAGGCTTCAATGGTATGTGAACCGTGAACTTCCAGATGTTCTAGCTGGATTTAGAAAAGGCAGAGGAACCAGAGATCAAATTGCTGATATCCATTGGATCATTGAAAAAGCAAGAGAGTTCCAGAAAAAATCTGCTTTTGCTTTATTGACTATGCAAAAGCCTTTGACTGTGTGGATCACAACAAACTGGAAAATTCTGAAGGAGATAGGAATACCAGACCACCTGACTTGCCTCTTTGAGAAATCTGTTCAGGTCAGGAAGCAACAGTTAGAACTGGACATGGAACAACAGACTATTTCCAAATGGGGAAAGGTGTATGTCAAGGCTGTATATTGTCACTCTGCTTATTTAACTTATATGCAGACTACATCATGAGAAACGCTGGGCTGGATGAAGCACAAGCTGGAATCAAGATTGCCGGGAGAAATATCAATAACCTCAGATATGCAGATGACACCACCCTTATGGCAGAAAGTGAAGAGGAACTAAAGAGCCTCTTGGTGAAAGTGAAAGAGGAGAGTGGAAAAGTTGATTTAAAACTCAGCAGTCAGAAAACAAAGATCATGGCATCTTGTCCCATGACTTCATGGCAAATAGATGGGGAAACAATGGAAACAGTGAGAAACTTTATTTTTCTGGGCTCAAAAATCATTTCAGATGGTGACTGCAGCCATGAAATTAAAAGACGCTTGCTCCTTGAAAGAAAAGTTATGACCAACCTAGATAGCATATTAAAAATAAGAAACATTATTTTGCTGACAAAGGTCTGTTTAGTCAAGGCTATGGTTTTTCCAGTAGTCTTGTGTGGATGTGAGAGTTGGACTATAATGAAAGCTGAGCGCCGAAGAGATGTGTATAAGAGACAGCTCCCGCATTGCAGGTGGANACATTATTTTGCTGACAAAGGTCTGTTTAGTCAAGGCTATGGTTTTTCCAGTAGTCTTGTGTGGATGTGAGAGTTGGACTATAATGAAAGCTGAGCGCCGAAGAATTGATGCTTTTTAACTGTGGTGTTGGAGAAGACTCTTGAGAGTCCCTTGGACTGCAAGGCAATCCAACCAGTCCATCCTAAAGGAAATCAGTTCTGAATAGTCATTGGAGGGACTGATGCTGAAGCTGAAACTCCAATATTTTGGTCACCTGATATGAAGAGCTGATTTTTGGGAAAAGACCCTGATGCTGGGAAAGTTTGAAGGTGGGAGGAGAAGGGGATGACAGATTATAAGATGGTTGGATGGCATCACCAACGAAATGGACATGAGTTTGAGTAGGCTCCGGGAGTTGGTGATGGACAGGGAAGCCTGGTGTGCTGCAGTCCATAGAGTTGCAAAGAGTTGGACACAAGTGAGTGACTGAACTGAACTGAGGATTGCATTGTATACATGTACCACATTTTCTTTATCCATTCATCTGTCAGTGAACATTTAGTTTGTTTCTGGTGATACGTCAAACTCCTATCCTGGAAAGGATACCGAGACCAGTTCTACACAGACCACACAGCTGACTGTGGGAGTCAGATGGGAGTGTTCTTCCAGGGCCATTCTGGATTCTAATCTTGAAAGGACAGCATACCAGAGATACCTACTACTTTTTTTTTTTTTTGGAAGTCTCTCAGTCATGTCTGACTCTTTGTAACCCCATGGACTATACAGTCCATGGAATTCTCCAGGCCAGAATACTGGTGTGGGTAGCCTTTACCTTCTCCACCTACTACTATTTATATAGGGTGAGTTTTTGTTGTTGTTTTTGTTTTTTGAACATTTAGTTTTCTTTGTGAGGCAGATAGAGTTGTTGTTCACATATATATATGTACATATATATGTATCATTCAAATGCTGGATGTACTAGAACAGTGTTCTAATCTAAGGGATAAAAATATGCATAAGTAAATATATGCTTATGTGTATATGTGTGCATATGTATACATACATATACATGCAAACATAATTTTATACAGTTTCTTATTCCACAAGAAATATATGACTCTTCTTATCAGATGGACCAATACTATATTTGCTTTCTTAGGCACAGTCTTTCCTGTACCTTCCTGCAGGAAGACCTGAAATTCCGAAAGCTAAGAGAAGCAGAATTGAAAGTCAGGCTTAGTTTATACCATCATTTCCCTGCTTGTTATAAAGGGGTGCTTATCTGAGGATGGGTGGCAGGGAGTGTGGGCGCTGAGACAGTAGAGCGTGGCCCCTCAGGGTTTGGGATCAGACCTGCCGAGGTAGATTCCCAGCCCTGTCTCCTACCAGCCTTGTGACCCTAACGCAGTTCATTTCTCTGAGACTCAGTTTCTTCATTTGAAAAGTAATAACACTTGTCTGTCTCACAGGATTGTTGGAGGACCAAATGCAAAGTACAGGTGAAGCACTAGAGAGAGTCTATGACAAACGGTAAACATTCAGTGGCTAGTAGTCTCCATCATTGTTATTTTCATTATCATTGTTGCTGTTATTAGATTGTGCTCAATACTCTTGAAGTAGATTCTGATTTTGTGCATTAACATTCATTCATCTACTAAAATGGTCCATGAACATGTATCACCTGGGTTCCTACTAGAAATGCAGATTCTCAGGTTCCACCCCAAACCCACAGACTCAGAATTTGCATTCTAACCGTGATCTCCAGGTAGTCTGCGTGCACACTGAAGCTTGACAAGCAGGGGTGTAGGAAGTGCAGGTTTCACTTTAGAGGGCACATTGTTACTCCTTCTGACTGTACAGTGACTTTGAACACTTCCTGTTTGAGAGAATTCCCTCCTTTGTGTATCTGCACCTCCCCATTGGAGAGGCCAGAAACTCTCTTTTCCAAGTTGATATTTCAGTGAGGACACAATCTTGTGACCTAAGGCTTTGCCATCCAAATGCATTCACTCTAGACTCTAATCAGAAGTACCTGAAACTTCCCTGGCCGTCCAGTGGTTAAGACTCAACACTTACAATGCTGGGGGCATGGGTTCGAGCCCTGCTAGGGGAACTAAAATCCCACATGCTGCATAGCATGACCAAAAATAAATTAATAAATAAAGAGGTCCCTACAAGAATCTGTTTTGTAAAATACAGTCCAATTTCTAGAGGCAGCAGGAACAGGATTCCACCACCCAAGGCTTAAGCTGGAGTTTGGTGGCTGGTTTGTCTCCGCCAGGGCAAATCAATGGTTTGACCGCTTCCATGCCTGGTTTCTTGGTGTTCTGGGAAATTATGTAGCCTTTATTAAATTCTTTTTCTGCCTAAACTAGCTAGAATGGGCTTTCATTGTTTTAAACAAAGAAGCTAGAGGAATATAACCTCTAGATAATTTTACCCTTGAATTGCCTTCGGTAGTGAGTGGCAAAAATATGGAAAGTTTGGTAAGCTCTAATAAGGGAGAGTGAGCTTTGTTTCATTAGGCCTCTTGTTGTTGTTTAGTTGGTAAGTCATGTCTGACTCTTTGCAATCCCAAGGACTAAAGCATTCCAGCCTTCCCTGTCCTTCAGTATATGCTGTCTGTGTTTGTCATAGCTTTCTTTCCAAGGAGCAAGTGTCTTTTAATTTCATGGCTGCAGTCACCGTCCCCAGTGATTTGTGAGTCCAGAAAAAATAAAATCTGCCACTGTTTCCATTTTTTTTCCCCTCTATTTGCTATGAAGTGATGGGACTGGATGCCATGATCTTTGTTTTTTGAATGTTGAGTTTTAAGTCAGCTTTTTCACTCTCTTCTTTCACCTTCATCAAGAGGCTCTTTAGTTCCTCTTGACTTTCTGCCATTAGAGTGGTATCATCTGCATATCTGAGGTTGTTGATATTTTTTCCAGCAGTCTAGATTCCAGCTCATGATTCATCCAGCCTAGCATTTCACGTATTTTAAATAAGCAAGGTGACAATATACAGCTTTGATGCACTCCTTTCCCAATTTTGAACCAGTCTGTAGTTCCATGTCCCATTCTAACTCTTGCTTCTTGACCTTCTTACAGGTTTCTCAGGAGGCAGGTAAAATGATCTGGTATTCTCATCTCTTTAAAAATTTTCCACAGTTTGTCGTAGACCTCTTAAAAGAAGGTAAGTGAACTAGATGCTTACCTAGTTTATTCATGTACTTCTTCTCTTGTAATACTCAGGGTGGCTTAATGGAGCTACCAAGCACTCTTCTCTTCAATCCCAACGCGTTGTGCATGGTACCACACAGTGATGTGTTGATAGGTAGTCAGTGTTGAGAACCTATCGGGGGGGAAGTTAAATACCTGCTCCCAGGAGTTTCCAGGACTCACTGCTTGGTATTTGCAACATCATCTAAAAACAATGACTTTGTTCCATTCAACTCTTCACTCACCTAATTGCACAGGGAAGAAATCAGGCCCCTCTCTCCCATTATGACATGGACCTCATGTCCACAGGAAGGAAGAGCAGGTCAGAACCCTGATGAAACTGCATATCCTTAAACGTGTTACTGACACTCTGAATCCGTTAAGATACTTCTGTCAGCACCCCTTCCCATAGGCTTTTGGAGGCTACCTTCTACCCTTCCGCTGAGTGTCACAGGGCTCAGTTGTTTCTGTACAAGGTGACCACCTCTTAACTCTCCTGCCTGAGTGTCACAGGATATCCTATCCACTGCCTAAGTGTCACAGATTCCCTTCTCCCCAGCTGATCAAAGGGCGGTTCTCAGAGTGGTGGTGGTGGTGGGAGTTGTCTTAGGTTTTAGCATGTTTGGTAGAAAACCTATGATCAGAATGAGTTTAAGGACCTGGGGGGTTGTCTCTAGCCTCTGACCGAGGGGCACTTTCCGCCTTCCTTCTTTCCTCCCTTTTTTGTAGTTCTTAGAAAAGACAAAAGTTGTGGTTCTAAGTTAGTTTTAGGCTTGTTTTCTACTCTTGCAGAAGGGAATGGGGAGGAGATAATGTGACTACGTACATACATTCATCCTGTTCTAAAAAAGAATTGATTATATTGTCGTGTCTTTTCAAAGTATTTCGGTTTTTACAAAGACAGTTTTACCAAGGCAGTAATGAAAACCCATTATACCTTATATAATATAGTTTATAACTTACGATAACTTATATATAACTTATTATAAAGCTGTAATAATTAAAGTGAACAGTATGACCAAAACGATAGACAAATAGAGCGATGGAACAGAGTAGAGAGCACAGAAACACACCTACACGTGTGTGGGAACTGTTTGTGAAAGAGAGGTGTCATGGATCAGTCGGAGAGGATCCACCAGACAGTGGATGGCATTGCACAGTTGGTCTCTCATGTAGAACAAGGTATCACATCAGGCATGAAAGTAAGTCTCATATAAAGATCTAAATATGAAAATACAGAACTTGAAACAGCTTTAAGGAAATCTTGCTAAGTGGCCTTGGTGTTGGGAACAGTGCACAGACCATAAAGGAAAAGACTGCAGATGCTGACAGCTATTAAAATCTTAACTGGGACACGGGATATCATAAAGTTAAAAGGCAAGCAATAACCTGTGTGATGATTTAATGCACATAACCAAGCATATTCACTTCCACAGATAGTAGGGAAGAGGTCAGATAATCCAGCAGGGAAATGAGCAAGGGAAGTGAAGAGGCGCTTCTAATAAGAGGAAACCCATATAGTTAATAAACATACGAAAAATGCTCAGTCTCACTGGTGATCAAGCGAATGCAAAGTAAAACAGCAATATGATGCCATCAGAAAGGCAGGAACTATTAACTTCACTCCAAATGTTGCTTCAACTATAGAGAACACGCTGGCAGCAATATGACTTGGCACATCCACTTAGGAGAGCAATTTATAGTGTCCTATAAAGTTAAATGTGTGCATATCATACAACCTTGGAGTCCAGTTTCTAGGCATCTGTCCTAGAGAAACTTCCTCACATGTAAAAGGAGAAAAGTACAAGGGTGTACATTGCAACTTTCTTTGTGATAACAAGGAAAAATCGGTTAACAACCTTAGTGTCTGTCAGAAGATAAATTGTGATATATTTTCAGTGGAATATATACATCAGCCAGATCTGCATTCATTGGTATAGATACAGCTTTGAAATGGAGTTAGTTATAGAATAATATATGGAGTACCGTACTTTAAAAAGTGTGTTGTTGTATGTTATATTCTCACATACCACGTGTAGTTATGAAACGTAGCTGG
This sequence comes from Neotragus moschatus, assembly GCA_006410615.1. Lineage (NCBI taxonomy): Eukaryota > Metazoa > Chordata > Mammalia > Artiodactyla > Bovidae > Neotragus > Neotragus moschatus. The sequence goes on from SJYA01001286.1 coordinate 30,119, forward strand.
AAGGAGACAGCCAGTACAGGATGTGTGCCTTTGGGGGAGAGGAGGGATGACATTGAGTACGCAGAAACTTGAGCTGTGTCTACGATGTTTTCTTTTAAAACCATGGAACAGATATTACATTATTAACATGTATTAAATCTGGCAGAAACACGAGTCCATGTTATATACATGGACATGGTAATAGAGGCATGGTGCTTCACTGTGAAAATCTGGGCACACAACTGCCTAGATTCAAGTCCCAGCTCCGTTATTTACTTTCTGGGGGACTTTGGCAGGTCATTTAACCTCTCTGTCTCTTAGCTTTATCATCTGTAAAATGAAGAAAATAATGGATCTATTCCCTAGGGTTGATGTAAGGGTTAAATTAATCCATATAAAGCCATCTGGTTCACTGGTAAGCATAGTTTAGTATTCCTCATACTTTTCTGTATGTTTTTAAATGTGAGTACTGGAGAAGGAAATGGCACCCCACTCCAGGACTCTTGCCTGAAGGATCCCATGGAGGGCGGAGCCTGGTGGGCTGCAGTCCATGGGGTCGCTAGGACAGGACTGAGAGACTTCACTTTCACTTTCACTTTTATAATATGGCTCATGAAGCGTTGAGTAAATAGTGGAGTATTTATGAGATAAAGGCATTATGACATTATTGTTATTACTGAATATAGAAGGTTTTTTGGTAAGAGAGCAAACTTTACTAACATTATCTCCCAGTATTGGAGAAGGCAATGGCACCCCACTCCAGTACTCCTGCCTGGGAAATCTCATGGATGGAGGAGCCTGGTGCGCTGCAGTCCATGGGGTCGCTAAGAGTTGGACACGACTGAGCTACTTCACTTTCACTTTTCACTCTCATGCACTGGAGAAGGAAATGGCAACCCACTCCAGTGTTCTTGCCTGGAGAATCCCAGGGACGGCAGAGCCTGGTGGGCTGCATAGTCCAGTCTATGGGGTCGCATAGAGTCGAACACGACTAAAGCGACTTAGCAGCAACAGCATACTTGTTTATAGACAAAGAATTAGAGAATTAGTCTCACAGATTTCACTGTGGCTTTCCTCCTTATGATTATGATGGGTGAATTATTTTTTAAGTTCTTCTATTAGAACGAATAAAAACCACAAAAGCAAAATGTCCTGTATTATCTATATATATAGCACTTTCATTTCCAGGATCAACACTACTCGAGTTCCGTGCAGAAGATTGTTTCCTTTAGTTTACTGACTGGAAGTGAGGTACTGGATTTGCTTGGAGTTCCAAAAGTGTAGCTTCCTACTTTTTATCTAAGAGAGAAAGGGTTGGTACTCTGGTCCCTGGTCTCTATCTCTGGCTGTCTGGGTGTAGGAATAGCCCACACCAAATTGTTTCTTTCATTTTTGGGTGCCTATCACTTTTCCAAAGTTTGGGCTGCTAGAGTATATTATAAAGCGATGATTTTTTCTGAGAATCATTTTTAGGAAGACCTAGGGTTTAATAGAAGGATTCTCTTAATCAGAAGCAGGAAACATGTATCACAGTCTCTTTTTCTACTAAACCTCCGGACAAGTTGCTTGCACTTCAGTTTATTAAACATTTATTGCAAGATCTGCTCTATGACAGGACTAGTGAAAATACAAAGATGAATGGCAGATTCCCTGACCCCAGAATATCGTCATGTAGAAGGAGGCAGCAGACCAACAAGACCATATCTAAGAGGTGCATAAAATGCTGTGGAGCTCATGAAAAGCAGTTGCCTCAGCCTTTTGGGGCCCAGGGAAGGGTATTTCAGGGTGATGGCGCAACATGAGCAAAGACGCTGGCACATGAGCATGCAGGGAGGCAAAGTCTGAGTGTGGTGCGAGTGAATTTCAAAGGGACCAGGAGAGCTGCTGCTGGAAAGATGGACTGCAGCCCCCTGTGGGGGACTTTGCATGTGAAGTCACAAACTTACAGGGGGAGCAGAGGGACACAGTTCCTCTGTGTGGTCTTAGAAGATCATCCTGATAGCAGTGGGGAAGCAGGGACTGGGACTGAGGACTGTTTCACAGGGTAAAAATTGCAATAATTCAGATGGGAGATGGCAATAAATGCTGAAAGGAGGCAGCCACAAAGGCATTGGAGAGGAGACAGGTAGATGATTTGGAAATCAGACTTGATGACTTCTGAATGTTTGGCCTCTTGTGATCTCTGTTGCCACCTTTGTGTTTTCTGTCCAAGGCACAACACTGATTTCAGTAACACTGAAAGATCTTCAGGACCCCAAATATTTAATATATTCAAAGTTCTCTGTATATAGGATGAAACAGCCATTAAGAATTCTGAAACATGCCGTGACCATTTATTCAACAAATATCTATTGGAAGCCTACCAGGTGCCAAGTCCAGGTTGGGTACTGTACTTACTCAATGAACAAGTAATGAACAAGACAAAAGCATGATTCTTGCTCTGCCTGCCCTCTAGATGGGAGACAGACATTTTAACTCTTCCTCTCTCAAAACATTCCTAGTTTTAAAAAAACAAAAACTTATATTTCCTAAGCTAGGATGCTGTTTAACTATCAGTGACTTTATAAGACTGAATTGTTTGCCTTTAGATAGCGTATATATGAAGATGAGGGTGATATATAGCTAAAAGCGGTGAAGTGAACAATTAGGCCACTATGATAAATGAAAGGAAGTTCTTTCTTAGCTGGGAATTAAAAGTACAGTGGCTACAGGCAACCTATTTCACGTCGTAATTTATTTGAGACACTTTCTCCATACCTAAAAATAACATGAACTTAGTTAAACTTGTAATATTGCTTATTTTTACAGACAACTAGTGATCTTTCTTTAAAAATTACAAATATAATTGTTTACTAGTTTTGTGAAAGGCAGAAGTAGAAAATCAAGTTAATTGCTCTCAGTTGTACAAGTCCATAATTTTCTGAGAAGTTAATCAGTTTTATCAGCTTTTTTTTTGCAATGCGTCACTTCCCTTTTAAGTATTATTTGTCTTAATATTTTACAGGAAAATCTTCCCGGTTGACTTTTTATTTCTATAAAATAGAGGCATTTTCCTATTTTACCAGTAAAGCAGCAAAAACTGTTGTTTTTATATGTTTAAAGCTCATCAGCATATGATTGAGACCTCCCAGATATGCAGAATGCATTCGAATACAGCAGCCTAGCAAATTGCTGTAAACCTGAAGATCTAATTCTCTTCAGTGAATTTGGATTTGAGTAAGACTGCTAGGAAACCAGGCGCCAGTTCAGAATTGAGGCGGCATTGACCTTGATTTTCTAGCCTTGGTATTCATTCCTTGTGGTCTGGAGAGATGAAATAATGTACAACCTGTGGGCAGACAAGTCAGTGTCAGAGTACCGCAGTCTTAGTTAGCTCCAGACGTCATCCCTGTTTCTGTTTTCCTGCGAGAAGCAGTGGCCTCCTCCTGCTCCTCCCAGATTGAGGTGCCTGACCATCTTGGGTCTCAGCAGGGGTGGGCAGAGTGCAGGTGACCCACTGTAGTTTAGGCCCAGCAATAACTTCTCCTTCAGTCTGGATCTCATTTATATAAAAACTAATGGCTTGTGTTCCCAAGGGCGTACTAGACCCAGAAAAAGTATTTACGTAACATGGCAAAAATGATGAGTTGTGCTTCTGTGACTGCAAGGTAATTTTAAGCTTTATTTCAGGTGAGAACAGTGATGAGTACAGTGATCAGAGAACAGTAAATCTGACTTAATGTGTGATGCATCCTAGGTGGTTTATTGACTCCAGTTATGATGCACACAGCAGCCTGATTCTTCAGTACCGCCTTAAAACTTTGATTGCTTTCTTAGACAGAAACAATAATTTTATTGCCTTTTTCAGCGTTCTTCATTTTTGTCAAAGTTGTTGATGTATTTGGCAGTCCGTAAATGTTGAACAATAACAGTCTCACCTCATCTTTCATCACCTCATAATTCCACTCTTCAAAGGAAGCTTCTTTTGAGTCTTTCTATTTTCAGTTCTTCCAAAATTTGAAATAAACTGTTTATACTTCTGTTTCTTGATTTTTGTTTCCCCTTGGTTTACCAGCTTCAGAAAATACCTTCAGATTCCTTGTTATCAATGATGAGGATTTAACTCAGTTTGTATTACCCTCCCATTATTTGATTATAACGTCATTAAAACACAGTTACCAACAGAAAACTAAAGATAATGAAAGAAGAAATAAATACGCTTTCTCAACGCAAGGGTGAAGGTATTAGTGCTCATATGCTGCCGTCTCCTCTTCTCCCCCCCTTCCTGTCATCTTCGTAACTTCACAGGATTGTCAGTGTTTTCATTTTCTTCTGTGGCCGTAACTAGTCTTTTCTTCTTTATCCTTAGGTTGACTGTAAACATCCAAAACCATTTATATTGTTTTGACAGTGTATATATTGTGCATAACTACTAGTGTTCTAAGATTGAATTACTTTTCATCTTGATGAATTTCACAGCATTTGGGACACTGAAAGGAGAATGTTCTAAGGGCTGTTATGTGGATTAATGACTTAATCCATGTAAAGGGTTTAAAACAATGCCTGGTACAGAGAGCAAGTTCTCACTACGTGTGTCCCAGCATACTTTCAGAGATGTTAAACTGTGAAGAAGTGCATCTTACAGTCAGTGAAATACGGTATTATTTTAGTTTGGGAGTGGTGTGTGTGTGTCTGTCTGTCTGTCTGTGTCTGTGTGTGTGTCTGTGTCTGTGTGTGTCTGTGTGTGTGTGTGTGTCTGTGTGTGTTTCCCTAATTTGGTAGCATATTTTGACAAAAGTTATTTTAGTTTGGGAGTGGTGTGTGTGTGTGTGTGTGTGTGTGTGTGTGTGTTTCCCTAATTTGGTAGCATATTTTGACAAAAGTTATTTTAGTTTGGGAGTGGGGTGTGTGTGTGTGTGTGTGTGTGTGTGTGTGTGTGTGTTTCCCTAATTTGGTAGCATATTTTGACAAAAGTTATTTTAGTTTGGGAGTGGGGTGTGTGTGTGTGTGTGTGTGTGTGTGTGTGTGTGTGTTTCCCTAATTTGGTAGCATATTTTGACAAAAGTTATTTTAGTTTGGGAGTGGGGTGTGTGTGTGTGTGTGTGTGTGTCTGTGTCTGTGTGTGTGTGTGTGTGTCTGTGTCTGTGTGTGTGTGTGTTTCCCTAATTTGGTAGCATATTTTGACAAAAGTTATTTTAGTTTGGGAGTGGGGGGTGTGTGTGTGTGTGTGTGTGTGTTTCCCTAATTTGGTAGCATATTTTGACAAAAGAACAGTGTGCTCTTACATAGCTTTGTGGTGCCTCCAACGTTCCCACACTGGGCCGTCAGCCTTGCTGCTGCAGTTTGGACAGGTTGCTTTAATGTAAGCCCGAGGTAACCCTCCCACCTGTCCTGAGTTTTCCCCTGGGTTGTAACCACTGTTCTCCAGTCTTCATGTTTCCCTTTACTTTCTCCTTTTTTTTTTTTCCTTTGGTGGAGTTCATCAAATAATTTCCCAAGAATGGATAGGTAGGAAGTAAACTTTGAGTCTTAAAATTGCTGAAAATTCCTTTCTGAAATAACTTTTGAAAGTTTTCCGTTAGTACTTTTTTTTTTAAATGAAGATTATAGTTATAATTATCAAATCTTCTTTGAGAATTCAAATTCAATTTAGAAAAATCACTTTCTGTCTTTGACTTTTTCTCCTTTATTTTCTGTGTTCCTTTTTCTTCTTTCTTCTCTTCAGCGCAGCCACTGTTCTTCTGATGCCTCATCTAATTGTCTGTTCCCATTTCAGAACACTGGACCGGAATCTGGTGCTGGTTTCTTCTGTAGTTGTATAAATAGGTTTGCCTCCCCTCGGTCCTTTCCTGAGTGAAATGTGGGAATTGCCAGGCAGGGCTCTGTGTAGAGAGGAGTTGGAAAGTGACTGGTCAGCAGGCCTCCAAAGGCAAGTCTCAGACACCAGCACCACATTGGAGGCCTCAGCTCTCCCGCCATAACGTGTTTGCTCAGTTTTCTTAGCAGTTCTGTCTGGCCCTTTTAGCATCTTCAGTTGTGTGAACAGGGGCATCTCCCTCCGTGTCCTTGGCCATGCAGGCCTGTTCCTGTGATGGGGCTGGAGATAAGTTCAGGGTCCCTTCAGATTTTCCAGGGGCGTGGATGAGAGTATCTCCTACGAGGTCCCTATGTCAACCTGACTCTTGGTGACTGTGGCTGGGATGGGTCAGAGCCCTGTTGCAGGCCCTTTCAGAATCTCCAGACTAAGTTGTATGGGCTTCCCTCTGGGGCTCCACACCGCAGCCAGGAGAAGCTGGAAGCACTTAGGGTCCACAGCCAGAACCAAGATCTGTACGCTATTACCCAGCCTTTGGCGGGCGTGACTCCTCCTGCCTCTGTTGGCATATAGTGCTGGCGACAGGATCAAAGCCAGACGGGGGCAAAGCTGAGTCCCTCACCGTATGGAACTGTTTCTGGCTTTGTAACCAGGACCACAGTCGCCGAGTCAGCCACCTGGGTGCAAGCTTGCCTTCTTGGACTGTACCAGGGTTTCACAATCTCTGACCCAGTCCCAAAGCTCCCACAAAGGCACTTTTGTACATGGATAGATGCCAAATTGTTGTTGGGAGAGAGGGTGGGGATGTCTTACTTGGCCACCTTGCTGATGTCACACCCTGAGAAATTTAAAAATTAGATAATTTAAGTATTACTTAATTTTTTACCTAACTTCATTCAGCAAGAAAAATAAAGGATCTTTATGATCCTAGAATGTGCTGTGCCTATAAATTTGACTTTAGGGTTTGGTTCAGTGAATAAGAAATACATATTTCTTAGTATCTGAAATGATATTTCATATAATATTTTCAGTGTCTGGAGTATATTCAGATTTATGTTACAAGTCACTAGCTTTTCAACACCTTCATACTGTTATAATTACTGCTGCCAAGTTGTTATTTTATATAATGGAAAACAGCCATCTCATTGTTAAGAAAAGGGCTTTATTTATAATGAACTTTTCATAAATATGTTTTGTTATTATCCATTGACTCAATTAAGAGGAGTTGACATCTTCCTATCCAGTGGGTTATTACTTCTTGGATGGAATCTAAGCATCACTCAGAAAAGGAGGGGGTAATTTATGAGAGCTTTGTGCATTTTCACTTTTACATGTTATCTGTTTTCTTTTACTCTGTGCCATACATCTTTTGTTTCTGAGTTGATGAATAATTCCTTTGTGGTTTTTACTGTATTATGCATTTTCAGTAAAAGATACTGTCACATTTTGATCCTTATTAATTAAGATATGCAGTTCTGTAAATTGCATGGAAATTTAAAGGAAGAAATGGTTTCTAATAAAAAGTTTCCTGTAACCACTTCCACTGTGATATACCATTTCATCTCCTGAATTCATCAAATGTTGCCTCATGTATTGTGCTTGAGTTTGTTCTCACTCATTGAAGCCACAGAATTTTAGCAAACTCATGAACAGTCACTTTTCAAATACTCAGTACTGACATACTGATGAACTGTTAACAAATGGTGATGATTGTTTTACTTTCGAAATCCTCTTCAGTAGGCAGGGTCATAGACGGTTAGCTCTCCGATTACTGCATGCAGAATAGCAGTTATAATAGCTAATACTTACAGACTGCTTATTACCTCACTAATTACTTCTGGTAACTCAGTTCTCACAACTCTGTGAAGTTAGGACTATAATTAACTCCATTTCGCAGATGAATAAACTAAGGCAAAGAAAGGTTGAACTTGCCCAAGGTCATACAGTAAGAGGATGGGAGAGCTGGGATTCTCACCAGGCAGTCTGGTTCCCAAGTCTCAGGCTCCTCACCACTAGGCTTACTGACCATGGTGACTCCTCTCCTACACATTTCAGCATTCATTTCAGCGCTTAACAGGCCTCTTAGGGTGTGCACCGGTGTTCCCTTAGTATTTTTCATTTTGCCAAAACTTTCACTTTTCTTTCTTAGTTCCAGTTTCCATTTGCTTTTGTGTCTAATTGTCTCCACCATAAGGGGATGAAAATTAAAGTGCTTTAACAGTTGAGGAGACATGTACACGTGTGCCTAGAACGGTGCCTATCGTGTTGAAGCACCAAATATACTTCTATTAAGTGGTGAGCCAAATATGCAAATACTAAAATTTCCAGAAAGAAAATAAGAGATAACGTTCATTTCCTGTTTCTTTTAGGAAAATTCAGTAGGGCTGCTGTGTGGAAAACAGTTTGAAAGGGGGCAAGAGTGGACATAGGGAATTCTTAATAGCTAAGAAAGGAATTTCTGTGAAATCAGTGGATAATAAATCCAGTTCTAAACTCTTATTAAAGTCTTAAAATATGTCATTTCAGATGATCATAAGGAATATGTCAGAAATAGTAACGTATCCAGGAATTACCATGTTAAAGTTTTCCTCTTAAATGTGAGACAGAGCAGTATTTTCAGGGGGAGAAAATTGGAAGAAAAGTGTATAGTTAATACGGAATGGACTAGACTCTTGGTGATTAAAGAATACTATTTTTAGTTAAAATTTTAAATTGAAGAGATATATACCAAAATGTATCCAGTGGCTGTCTTTGAAAGATGGATTTATGGGCAGTTTTTCTCTCTTTTTTAACATTTATTTTCTGGGGAAATTTTTTATAGTAAGTATGTTACTTTAATGATAAAATGAATAAAATTATTTTTATTATTAAATGTGTTACTTTCATAATTAATGAATAAAATAATTTTTATTAGGGGAAGTATATGTGATCGTTTCCTCAGGTAAATAGGTACCCATGTGAATAAAGGGCCATTAAGCCCTATGTTTTTAGTGTGGGTTAAAAAAAATTTTTTTTTTAATTGAAGGATAATTGTTTTACAGTGTTGTATAAAGCAATTACCTCCACTTAAAAATAAAATTTTAAACGTATTTCTTTAAATTTCAGTATTTCTAAATTAGAAAATGCTTATATATGCAAAGCATATTTAAGAGTATATAAACCCACTGAGGTAAAATGCATTCATGGCTGAATTCCTGAACTGCACAAAGACTAAGTTTTATTTTTGAAAAGGGGTTAACATTCAAGAACATTTTACTTAGGAGTCAGATTTTGAAAGACAGGGAAAGGACACAAAGAGGTTGATAAAATAATGCCTGTTTAACAGTATTCTGCACTGTAAACTGATGGAGTCATCATGAAATAAACTGAATAGGAGAGTCATGCTTTGAAGCACGTGACTTCATGACTGAAACCATGGAAAATGTGAATGTCACATCTCTAATGAATCCATGAATCTTCTACGACTGACCTAAGTCAGGAAAAGTAAAAATTAAAAAACAAACTCTTTTTGGAAATTGGGTATTATGTGTTGTATATCCAAGTTCTGATAGCAGCTCACTGTATATTTTATGTATCACACCAGCAGCAGATACTTCAGACACGTCAGAAGATATTGTTGATTCAATGTCTCTGGCAGTATAATAAAAGAAAATGCAGGAGAAATCTCTAGTCTCTAATAAGCAGTATATCAGTGAGCACTGTCAGGTTCTGTAGAAAATTCCACAACATGATTTATTACATTAATTACAGTCATGTGGGTTTCATGCTGCTAAGCTTGAAAATGCAGCCACATTCGAAGGTTGATTTAAGAATACATTTTGGCCCAGATGAAAGTGCTCCTTATTGTGATTAATACAGTACAATGTTTATTCTCTCGTTCTATGCTTTTGCCTTTGGAATGCTAAATTTCTTTTCTGTGACTTGAAATTAAGTTTGAGATTTGAGAAGCTTCGTCTAGTTTTTATGCACGCCTGTCATCTGGTCTCCCTTTTGCCTTTTGTGTCTCCTTAGTTTGTCACGGAACGTTGAATCGCCTCTTTGTGAAGCCTGTTTGAATTTACTACCTTCTAGGCAAGCATGGCTGGCCTCGAGCTTCCCTAGCTAACGGGGCTGCCCTCAAGACTTACTGCATTACAGTTGGGTGCTGCATCTTTTTTTGAGTAGAAGGAGCAATTGAGGAAAAATCTTCATTTTCTTCATTTAATTCAAAATAGCAGCATTCTTAGAAGAGAGAATTCCATGCTTATACCTTTGTTTATTACCTTACTGAATTCATACAGTCACATGTCTCTTCTTACAGTGACACAATGAGCTTGTCAAATCACAGGATTCTAGGTCATGTGGAATGAAAGGTCTCCTGAGAGCTGTTTTAGAGATAGGTGTTAACGCCAGTTGTTTCCATGTGCCCATGGTGGGGTATGTTCACTTATGCCCAATGTTGGTGGCCTTTATAAATCTGTCTTGGAAGAATTAGTAAGTATTTGCTACAGATTAAAGCATCAGTAAAGAAGGACTTGAGTGAAGTAGGAAGACGCTGATTTAGTGAGTTGGAAGACATTTCTCAGCAGTGATAATGTATAAACAGTTGAGTTAGATTATTTATGTGTCCAACACTGAGCTAAGTGGTTTGCTTTCCGAACTTAATTCTCATACAACTCTACAGACATAGGTACAATTATTATATCCATTTAACAGTGGAAAAAACGGAGGCTTAAGTTTAAAAGCATATGCAGATTCACATAACTGGTTAAGCAGCAGAGCTGGGATTTGAGCATAGGTTTTCCTTTCAGCAGGAGCCATTAACCATTCACTACACTGCCTACCTAAACTGCCCTGAAGGATGGAGTAGGCAAGGTTAGAGTTTAAAAATGATGTTTGGCGATTAGGGAAGCAGTGTTGAACTTAATACATTGGAGGTATTATGAAAGAAAAAATCTGAATCCAGTGGGTTTCAGAGGGAAACAATTCTTTGACTTATCCATTATTTTGTTGGATGACAACATTAGTCCAGTATGATTTTTTACAGTATTTTTCACTTAATAGAAGTCACTTAAACGTTTAGGAAGCACCTCTTCTGTCTGGGACATAAAAACATTCAGATTGGAAAATCTGGCCATCCTAGCAGTGTGGGGTGAGACTTGGGCTGAGGCTTATTTGAAAGAAGAGTCATTTTCTAGGCTTTGTAGGGGGAAGTAGAGATGAAGCTCTGTTTCCCAAAGTATGGCCTATTCACCCACAGCTCTATGAGAACCACCTGAGAACTCATTAAAAATGGAGACTCTGCACCCTGTTGGCCATAAATTAATTCCTTGTTGCAGGGATCTGCAAGTCAGTGCCTAGTCTTTACACAAGTGATGTCTTACCTTACCTTCCAACAAACATAGCTCCTTGGCCTGATTTAATTCATGTATGCAGACAACAGTGAATATGGGTGAGGAAGAAGTCTCAGTTTCTTTGGCCTGCACTTTGTTTATTTAATAAATACTGGTGTTTTTTGTGCTCTATTTTATTTCTAAATTTTTTTCAAGGAGAGGATTCTCCAGAGATTCTAGAGTCTCATGTCGTACAACCAGGAGAAATGAGCAGATGACTAATGTTTATTTAAGTGATTTCTGCTTCAGTGAAAAATATTATCAAAAATCATACCAGACTGACTGGTACTATTGTGCTAAATTTTCATGCTCCTGAATGTATATGAAAGAAATATATTTTATTTCCATTATTGGAAGTGATTAACCAAGCATAAAAATAATTTGCTGGTCAGATAGCTATAATAGCATATAAGTCTGGCTTCAATTAGTAATGTTAACAATCCTAGAAAATAGCCTGAGTTTTAAGGTTTTAAGGAAAAAGCATTGAAATGTGCAATGAGTTGAGTGTTTAAAGGAGAAAAAAGACATTGACTTTTTAATACATTTTGTGGTAGTTATTGGAGAAGGAAATGGCAACCCACTCCAGTGTTCTTGCCTGGAGAATCCCAGGGACGGCGGAGCCTGGTGGGCTGCCGCCTGTAGGATCGCACAGAGTCGGACACGACTGAAAGCGACTTAGCAGTAGCAGCAGCAGCATGGTAGTTATCAGGGTGTCTCACTTTGTTTTCTACCTATAAAGTAAATATACCTGATTTTTTTTTTTAATAAATTTACAGGGGTTAGAAGCTATTGCTGTATTTTAAAAATGAAACGTGAATGTGACTTTGGATCCCCTGACAAAATTAAAGTAGGCCTTGATCATAAGATTACCAACCAGGGTGTATTTTTTCAAAATACCAAGATCATTTTCCTTGAACATAGAGTCATAAGAAAATTTATATCAAATGAACACATGTATAGAAGAAGTAAGAACCTCACAGATGGATGCCACCAAAATGCCAGTGTAATCTCTTTTAAAGAAGAGGTCAGGATTGGGGGATATACTGATTTTTGTGGATATATTAATTCTGGTACGGTTAAAGAATTTCTACTTGTTTTTTCCTTATCCTGATAGATAAAGATACTGTCTTGAGGCAATTTGTGTGAGAGCGGATAGATCCTTATTTCTTAAGGAAATAGCCCTAGGAAAAGCTTGCAGTGGGCTTATAAGTCATTTCATTATTACAGACATCCAGATCACCGTTCCTGACCACAGCTGACTCTGAAGAACCTTAATAAAGGATAAAGTGACTTTGAGACTCTGTGAGTCCCCAAATTGAATTTTATGTTGCCTATTTTAATTTTTAGTTCTTTCTAAATGCAGTCAGTACAGTTGGTCTAAAATAGATTGTATAATTATGCAAACAAAGTTATCTCAGTAACCGTCCTTTCAGCTTTGATGTTACTTCAGTCAACAAAATATGAATGATTATTGAATGCTCCTACTTCTCAAGAGCTTTTTCAGACTCTGGGAATAAAGCATCAAAGTCCTGGCTTTTTTGGTGAGCTCACAGCTCACCTGGGCAGAGATAAATGCTAAATAGATTGTTGAGTAAATATGTATTATGTTAGATGGTAGTAGGTATATGGGAGAAAATAACAGGCTAAGAGGAGTAGACAGTGTCAGAGATGGAGAAATGTTGGGTTCATTTTTTTTTAACTAGCTTCTACTTTTTTAAGTAGCTTTCTTAGCATGTGGCAGATCTTTGTACTTAGCGTATTTGGTCTCCTTTCCGTATTGCATATCTTTATAATTGCTATATAAGCCACTCTAAGTGTCCATCCTACTGGCCTGGCTTTATTCCCCACTCCAGCCCTTCTCCCGCCCGCGAACCAGGATCAGTGTTTCACAGTCCTCATGAACACAAACTTTCCCAATCCCTTGCCCTTTGCTCATGCAGTTTCTTCCTGGAATGTCCTACCCCCCCGTTCTGCTTAACCAAGTAATGCCCATCCTTTAATACCTAACCCAAATCTCTGTTCCCCCATCGTAAAGAGCTCCAACCCATCTCAAGCTCATTTTGACTTCTCTCTCTTTTCTTTCTGAATTCCTATAGGATCTACAACCCATGCCTCAAACTCAGTGCCTAATTACACAATCATGCATGGGCTTTCTAATTAGTTCTATGTGTGTCTCTTATCTCTCCTAATGATGATGCCATCTCTGTAAGCATCAGAGACTTGCCTTTGTCTACACCCCACAAGCCATCTTAAAATGCTAGGTGGGGCACAGTGTGTACTCACACATGTGGCTTAAATACTAACTCCACTGCAGCCTCATAAACATAAATCTACTCACCAGATTTCTTTTACTTTCTTTTTTACTCTTCAAATTTAAAATATACTTTTATTTAATAAGCTTATGGGCTTATCTTTCACTAGTTTATAAAGAGAATTTGAACATCATTTCTCTATCAAGTAAAAAGACAAAATAGTCTTCTTGAATGAATTAAAAAGAAGTTAAACATCAGGATATGTTTAAATGTTTCTTATTGCTTCAGATGTGTGGCTTTAATAAAGTCACAAAAGGGATGAGATAGGTAAGTTTATTTTTTGTTAAATGGAGTGCCACAGCAGTAGAAGTAAACTGCTCTGAGTTTAAATCTAGTATAAATCTCCTCAGATTAAATGAGAACACAAGATACCGAGCTAGTTATGTGTTTTCTCATGCAGTCTCCTAACAAGGGAGGAAATAATTGGATTAATGGGGCACGGAGACTATGTAAATAAGTACAGAAAAACTCTCTGCATAAAAAGTTTATGCAGGCTTTCCAAAAAGTCCCTGGGCCAGTGTTGAGGCTCTTTCCTGGGGCCCTTCTCCAAATCATAGATCCCTTGAAAGTCAGTAATCTAAAACCTTTCATTCTGTTGGCTACATTTGTCAAAGGCCCATTTCACTACACTAGTTTTATGGGATGGCTTCTCCTTTTTAGAAACTTTGAGTAAGTTTTAGTAATAAGTATTATGCCAATAAATATTATGGATGGTACAGGCAAGAAATAAGCAACCATTGATCTGAAGAACCAAGGTCACTCACATCTTCTGTGTACTAAGTTTATCCACTCAACCTACTTATAGCCGAAATCATACTAGTGATAGTGATAGCAAGCACCCCTAAAACAGTAGCCCCGCAGGCTTATGATGTGGTAAGAAGGGAGGTGATCTAAACTGAAGGTCTGGGGGAGAGGCAGACCTTTTTAAAATCCATTTTTACAAGCCATGCGTATCCAGAAGTTCTCCCTTTTTATATCAGACTTAGACCAAAATTCAAGATATTGAATCATTTAAAATATATGTGCAGGATCTGTGGATTTAAAACTATTAGTACATAGTCAGGCCGTCTTCAAACCCAGTCACCATTTGGTAGCTCTGGTGTGCTGGAACACATGCTGGCTACTCAGAATTCACAGATGATAAATACATGAAAAGCAATGTAATTAATGGGGTGTAGAGACTATAAATAAGTATAGAAAAGCTATCTGCTTTAAAACTTCATACCTTTTCTAATACCCTTTCTTGGAGGGGAGGTGAGGGTTGACTTGGACGTTCTCTTGTTCCCTCCGGCTCTGGCCTTCTGCTTCCACTGAAGAAGTTCAGATTATGGATCATTTCATTGTCTGGGAATATTTCCACCGGATCATCTAGATGTGAACTCACCCCTATTTTAATATAGAGCAGAGTTTGTCGAAGCTTTTCTTCGCATGGGAGGAGGTAGGTTCATGTCACAATAGAGTAGTACGAATCTGACCATGCAGTTTTCCGAGCAGCTGGTTTTGTTAGGGTAGAGTGCAGTGTATTAACAGTGACTTACAGACACGACCTGGCAGCACCTGGCCTGTGGGTTTTCAGGCCTCCCCCTGTGCCACTCTCCTTTGGGTCACTTTTCTCTGGGCACACTGACGTTCCTTCAGGTCTTCTAGCTCAGGTTCCATTGCAGGAGCTTGTCACGCGCTGTTCCCTCTCCTCTTTCTCCTAACTTCGTGTGATCGGCTTCTCGTTTTCAGGTCTCACCTGAAAGGTCTTCTGAGAGTCCTCCCTGGAACATCCATCTTTAAGCAGGTCATTTAATTCTTTTTCAGAGTACTCAGTTGTTTTTCTTCATAGCACTTGTCAGTTTGTCTAAAATTTATTTATTTGTTTTATTGTCTGTTTCCCTCAGTCTGTGATACATTCCACAAAAACACTCATCCATTCAGACTCAGTTTACTTAATTCCTGACATGTTTTAGTTACTAATTAAGTGTGCTTGAAATGCGTTGGGCCCAGCAGGACTTGACGGGATTAGCTGTAGCAGGGAGGGAAAGCAGGTGTCAAGGATGGTACTCGGGTGTCAGGCTAGGGAACATAGGCTGGTGGTGGAGGCACTGACTGGGTGGGAGAGCAGATTTGTGGAGACAGGGCTAAGCTACGTTTTAGGTCTGGGTACTTAACATTGGTTAGGCTGTTTGGTATGTGAGGGTCAAGGTAGGCGTAGGAAACGTGACTCTGATGCTTACTATTCATCATTTGTAAACCTTCGTTTCTAATTGTTAAATGCCCGATCTGTTTAGAAAATAAAATTTGTACTTGCATATTTTGGACTGCCACCTTGTCTTCTTCATCCAGTTTTCAAGACTTTTGGGATTTTACCCACATTCAGTTTAAAAAACTTGTCATTAATCACAACTTCCTTGATACAATAAAAGCATTTTGCTCATCTCAGTGCTTTTTTTTCATTAACGACAGTGGCTCATTTGGTTTGCCTGCTAAACCATATACATACTTCTTTTAAGAAAATAAAATGATCTTTGTGTTGAAAACAATTTTTATTGTTATTTAGAATCCAAATTCTGTTTCTTACCACATACATTCAAGCAAAATTTAATGAAGTTTGCTGAATTTTTGATGAATGCCAGAATCTTTCAGGAATGTAACACTACTTCATAGAGTATATTTCACGGATCAGAAAGCATTCAGTGAACACTTAAGGGATCCCTGTTAAGTGCAAGGCACCAAGTCAGGGACTAGAAGTTGCAGCAGTTGGAAATTTCCTGGCGATCCAGTGGTTGAGACTCTGCACTTGCAATGCAGGGGGCCCAGTTCGACCTGATGAGGGAACTAAGACCCCACATGCTGTGTGGTGTGGGCCAAAAATAAAATTTTAAAAATTAAATGAAGTTGCAGCAGTCTCATTCAGATGCAAAGAGCTGGATCAAAATTCTGACTTCTCTTTGAGAGCACTTCAAGACAAAAAGAAGCAGAAACAAACATTTTCTCAAATAAAACCAGAAATCTTCGGCTGAAACCATGGTATGTAAAGAAAGGCTGCCAAATGCAGTGATGAAACAGGGATTTGGATATGCTGCTAAGAGACGTATGACTGTAACTATCAAATGGAGGTGTGAGACCTCAGTTTTCTTCTTCTGAGTGGCAGAATTAACAGTCCCTGTTGGACTTCCCTTGTGGTAGCACTTCCATAGCAGGGACCATGGGTTTGCTCCCAGGGACAGGGAAGTTCCACATGCAGTGGGATGTGGCCCAAAAAACCCGAAAAAATTAATAATCACATTTGAAGAACTGGAATGGGGAGCTTGGGTTGGTGATCACAGCTTCCCTGGACCCTGTGTGACACCAGAGAGTAGTAGAGGCAGCAGGACTGAATAGAGATCCACATGCACTTGCTGTCTTTACAAGAAGTCACTTGCCATGGTGATAAGACAGTGGAGAAATGCTTGAGTTTATGGCTTGGAAGGGCACATTGTGTACCAGAAGGAAAAAAAAGGGATGCACAGCAAAGTTATAGCCATTCACAGATAAAGAAATAATCATTTAGCTACACAGCTCCCACTCCTGTAATGCAGTCAAGAGATCCCTAAGGGAGAAAGATGATGCTGACCGTTGACTTCTCTGCAACCTTGATCACCTCTGCTAATTAACATCCACATGGCTGTCTAGGGGAAAATATGTTAGTACTTGCCTTAAAGTTAAATTTTATTTGGCTTCTCAAAGCCTTTGATATCCCCAGAGTACATAACACAATAGGTTTGAGATGGAAAACTCTTATCTTCATCTGAGAAAAGTAAGTTTTAGAGAAGATTCCATGTGAAAGTTGAAGAACTGGAAATGTTTCCCCTAAAGTTGTCTGTGAATGTTTATGTCTTAAAAAGCCTTTGTTTAAAGTTTGAAAACTTGTGATGAATGTTTGAACAAGTAGCCACAATGAACAGGTGTGCTGACCACTTTGGCTTTGCATGTAAACAGGGAAGTCAGTGTGGTAAAAGGTTAATGTGGCTTCACCTTCCTAATGGAAAGATACACATTTTTATTGTTAATCCAGAAACAGTTTCAACTGGAAGAAGGTAGCACAGCCAAAATTTAAGTCTAATGAAACATAAAATACACTGTTGTGTATTGGAATTTTGGAGATATCTCAAAAATATGCCTATAAAAATATCTAATTAGCTAGCTAGTTTATTGATTTATTTTTCATTTTATAAAGTTACGAGGACTTTAGCTGTTATAACTTACGACTGTCATTTTAAAGTAATATGGACACTCAAATGTGTACAATACAAAAATAGTGTGCTTTATGAATAAAATTTAACTTATTAGAAATTTTATTTTTCTTATTGTTTGTGGTTATTTCAAAGACTTCCCACCGAACAGGCTTGCAAATTAAAGTTTTCCTAAATAAGATAATTGGGATAAAATAATTTTATATTATACTTTATAGAGTCAAAAATTATATTTTTATGTTATTTTAAATTAACCTTAGTGTTTGCCTCTCAACATCCTTAGGATAACCTGGTTTTTCTATTGTGTGATTTCATTTTTAGAATTTCTCTTTTGAGTTTCACCTAGACCATGTCTGACATAATTGTGGTAATTTTGACAGATGTTTTTGTTGTTAATATTAATATCCCAATTTTAAATTACATGTTACTGAGAGGAAATTATTTAAATTATACCACTGAATTTAATCATTGTTTTAAAAAAATCTAGTAAAACAGAATAGGGCTTCCTTCATAAGCCATAAACACTGGAACTTTTTTCTCAAAGTGTGTTCTCTTGAACCTTACCCTGAGCATAGAGGTGTTAGTTTAAATGCAGATTCCTGGGCCTGTACATAGGAATCTGATTTTGATTGAGCGTCTTACGTGATTCTGAAACTACCGCTATTCCAGAGCAACATGATATGAATCATGAGTGATTCATAATGGAAAGAGGTACCTCCAGTCTTTGGTGGCAGAATATAAATAATAATAAAATAAAACTATCCAGGAAACATACCTCCGTCCTTATATCTTGTTTATAATAGCCTTACTCAGATTTCATTGTCGTATCTTTTTAGCTATGAAGTTTTATCCTCATTACTTTCCCAAAACACCAGATTTTTGTGTGTTGAAATATAGTTGATGTACAGTATTATATTAGTTTCAGGTCTGTTACACAATTATTTGACATCTGAAGACATTATGAAATGATCACCACAATAAATCTAGTAGCCATCTGTCCGTATACACAGTTATTATGTTATTCATGGCCATACTCCTCATGCTGTGTATTTCATCCTTGTGAATTATTTATTGCATATGCTCTTACTCCCCTTCATGGCTTTTGCCCCACCC
>SJYA01001286.1:48979-61603 GCA_006410615.1 Neotragus moschatus
TGGATGGCATCACTGACTCAATGGACGTGAGTCTGAGTGAACTCCGGGAGTTGGTGATGGACAGGGAGGCCTGGCATGCTGCGATTCATAGGGTCGTAAAGAGTCGGACACGATTGAGCAACTGAACTGAACTGAATAGAATGGGAAAGACAAGAAATCTCTTCAAGAAAATTAGAGATACCAAGGCAACATTTCATGCAAAGATGGGCACAGTAAGGGACAGAAATAGTATGGACCTAACAGAGGCAGAAGATATAGCAAGAATACCCAGAGTCAGTTGGCACAAATACAGTCAGTTCAGTTCAGTTGCTTGGTTGTGTCCGACTCTTTGTGACCTCATCAGGAGAACTGTACAAAAAAGAGCTTCATGACCCAGATAACCGTGATGGTGTGATCACTCACCTAGAGTCAGACATCCTGGAGTGTGAAGTTAAGTGGGCCTTAGGAAGCATCACTATGAACAAAGCTAGTGGAGGTGATGGAATTTCAGCTGAGTAATTTCAAATCCTAAAAGATGATGCTGTGAAAGTGCTGCACTCAATATGCCAGCAAATTTGGAAAACTCAGCAGTGGCCACAGGACTGGAAAAGGTGGGTTTTCATTCCAATCCCAAAGGAAGGCAATGCCGAAGAATGCTCAAACTACTGCACAGTTGCACTCATTTCACATGCTAGCAAAGTAATGCTCAAAATTCTCCAAGCCGGGCTTCAGTGGTACGTGAACCAAGAACTTCCAGATGTTCAAGCTGCATTTAGACAAGGCAGAGGAGCCAGAGATCAAATTGCCAACATCCATTGGATCATTGAAAAAGTGAGAGAGTTCCAGAAAAAAGTTACTTGTGCTTTATTGACTATGCCAAAGCCTTTGACTGTGTAGATCACAACAAACTGTGGAAAATTCTTAAAGAGATGAGAATACCAGACCACCTGACCTGCCTCCTGAGAAACCTGTATGCAGGCCAAGAAGCAACCGTTAGAATCAGACATGAAACAATGGACTGGTTCAAAATTGGGAAAGGAGTACGACAAGTCTGTATATTCACACCTTACTTATTTAACTTCTATGCAGAGTACATCATGAGAAACGCTGGGCTGGAAGAAGTACAAGCTGGAATCAAGACTACTGGGAGAAATATCAATAACCCCAGATATGCAGATAACACCACCCTTAGGGCAGAAAGTGAAGAGGAGAGTGAAAAAGTTGGCTTAAAGCTCAACATTCAGAAAACTAAGATCATGGCATCCAGTCCCATCACTTCATGGGAAATAGAAGGGGAAACAGGGGAAACAGTGTCAGACTTTATTTTGGGGGGCTCCAAAATCACTGCAGGTGGTGACTACAGCCATGAAATCAAAAGACGCTTACTCCTTGGAAGGAAAGTTTTGACCAAACTAGACAGCATATTCAAAATCAGAGACATTATTTTGCCAACAAAGGTCTGTCTAGTCAAGGCTGTGGTTTTTCCAGTGGTCATGTACAGATGTAGGGTTGAGCTATAAAGAAAGCTGAGCGCCGAAGAATTGATGCTTTTGAGCTGTGGTGTTGGAGGGGACTCTTGAGAGTCCCTTGGACTGCAAGGAGATGAAACCAGTCAATCCTAAAGGAAATCAGCCCTGAATATTCCTTGTAAGAACTGATGCCGAAGCTGAAGCTCTACTACTTTTGCCACCTGATACGAAGAGCTGATTTATGGGAAAAGACCCCGATGCTGGGAAAGATTGAAGGCAGGCAGAGAAGGAGATAACAGAGGATGAGATGGTTGGATGGCATCACTGACTCTATGGACATGAGTTTAAGCAAGCTCCAGGAGTTGGTGATGGACACTGCAGCCTGGCGTGCTGCAGTCCCTGGGGTCGCAAAGAGTCGGATACAATTGATCAACTGATCTGAACTCAATGGATAGGAAGAGGATGGGAAGAGGTGATGGTGTCTGTCTTTGCAAGCAGTCTGCTATTGTATGGAAGCAGATTATGAAGACTTGCATAGAAGGAAGAGGTTTGGAATTTATCCTAAAGGCAACAGGAAGCTATCAGAAGTTATTTGTTTTATTTTTAGATACTAAGGTAATGTGATTTTCTGCTCAAAACCTCTTATGTAAGAAACTAGTGCTCTCCTACAGTCCCGGTGGTTGCCCCGGAAGCCATTATGCCAGTACAGTGACCCACCCTTTCGTCAGTTGTTGGGATCAGGAGTGGGCCAGTTGAAATCCTCCCTTCATATTTTTTGTTCTTCTGAAAATAAGGGTTGGCCTTTTGCTAATATTTGAAACTGTGAGATATAAACCTTGTGGAATGCTAGGTGGCTACATAAAGACAGCTGCTTTGTACAGAGAAGCAGAAGGTGAGAGATGGAATCCTGAAGGCCTTGGAATCCACCAATTCTGATAGCCCTCTTTGCCTAGGCTTGTTCAGGTCTGGTCTCTCTCTCTTGTAACCACAGGAATCTCAGCTAATACAAAGAGAGGTTAACACCTGCAAGCAGGGAGTTGCAAATGACAGCATAAAAATCTGAAACCAGCTGAGTTTGGGGGTCATTGTAATTGGAAGTTGTATTAACTGTCACTGGTATATAAGAAAGCTACTGCTTTTTATATTTTATGCGCAGCTACTCTCTTCTTCCTGGCAGCTTTTTGACTGAATCTCTTGGAGTTTCCTAGACCAACATGTAGATTATCAGAGAACAGTTATATTTTGTCTGTCTCCTTTCCTGTATACATATATACATGTGTGTGTGTAATTTCTTTTTCGTCTCTTGGTCAGAATCTTTAGAGCAGTGTTCTGTAATAGCAGTGATAGTCATCATTCTTATCCTATTCCTCACTTCATGAAAAAAGATTTTAAGGTTTTCACCTCGGGTATAGTTTTTATAGTTCATGTCTGTAAAATAGTCTTCATCATACTAAGAGGATATTTTTCTTCCGGTCTGAGTTTAGTTTGAATGTTTCGATTCAATTTATTTTGTGGCTGCGCTAGGGCCCCGTCGCTGCGCACACTTTCTCCAGGTGCGGCGAGCAGGTGCTGTTCTTGGTCGTGGTGCTCCGGCTTCGCACTGCGGTGGCTTCTCTTGTTACGGCGCGCAGGCTCTAGGTGTGCGGGCTCCGGCAGTTGGGACTCTCGGCTCTAGAGCACTGGATCAGTAGTTGTGGCATACCGGCTTAGCTGCTCCCAGACATGTGGAATCTTCCTGAACCAGGGGTTGAACCAAGGTCCCCGGCCATTGGCAGGCAGATTCTCTTATATACTGTGCCACCAAGGGAAGTTCCTAGTTTGAATTTTTTTTAATTTGAAATGGGGTAGCACATTCTTTCAAATAATTTTTCAGTAATTATCAAGTTCATATTACTTTTCCTTAGTATATGGAATGAGTTAGTCACCTTATTTATTACGTTTGAATCATCCTTACACTCTGCCGTAATCCCCGCTGGTCTCAGTGTCCATTGCTTTCCTACAGTTCTGAATTTGATGTGATAACATAAGCAGCCCAGAGCTGTGTCCTTGTTTGCGTGGTTCTAACACACATGCATTTTGTTTAACAATTGTGCCATGCAAAACGGAAATCACCAGTATTTTACTTAGTACGTTTATACTCATATACTTTGTTTTTTGGTATAATATCTGTCAGAGTTGGATTAGGGAAAAAAATGAGGAACGCTTTTTTCTGTGCTCTGAAGTTGTTTAAATACAAAAGAAAAGCTGAATTGACTCCATAATGCCATTTCTTTATGAGTGACATACATCTTTGGCAATCATTTCACTCAAATCTTTTACCTCTTATTGAACCAACTTTGGTAACTTACATTTTGCTAGGGAATTGTTCAGGTTATTTATATTTTCAAATTAATATGAATAAAGTTTATAATATTATTTTCGGTACTTATAGTTTTTCTCATTTCTGAAATTGTCTATATATTTCCTTTTCTCTTCTTTCTCTTTCTTTCTGTCATATTTGCTAGGAGTTTGTAATAGTTTCATTTTTTATCTATCCCAATTTGTGTCTTTTCCAGTTCATTAATTTATTTTTATTGATTCACTCTACTATTTTTGAATTTGATCTACTTTTTCTAGCCTTTTGTGTTGAATAATGTTTGCTTATTTTCAATAAAATATCTAACAAAGTCATTTAAGGCTGTGATGTTTTTGGAATGTATTTGGTGACATCTCATATGTTTTGATATCTAATGTTCATTTTCAGTTTGGTTCATTTTTAGTGTATAATTCTGTTTTTCTTTTCTATTTGACCCAAGGGCTCTTAGAAGAATGAAAGTTACCTGTATGGTTTCTACTTTCAAAACACTTTGAGACAATCTTTTGTCCTAGAATGTGTATTCAACCTAAATTGACAATAAGCAGGGTCTGGTTTTGTCTCTATCACTCCCTCTTGAAAGTAAAGCTTTCTTTCCAGCCAACCTTCCTGCTCCTCCTAGCGTACCTAAGGAGCAGTCTTTAATTGTCAGTATAATCATTAAGTTTTTCATATCTTTTGAGCAAATATTGATATTGAAACTCTGTGGAGCATTAAGTCAGAGATATTTGCAGACTTATTCAGATAAATTCAGGTAAAAAAATCAAGACAAAATCTTGCTGTGCAAATTGGACATGTCAGTCATCTTTCTCTGTAGAATGTTTCATACCAGCTGTGCCAAACAGTGCAGAGATCAAGGAAATTAATGTTGGAATGATTCAGAGTTTGATCAGTTTAATTCAGGCATGGTTCAAAGAGGATGGTTGGATTTTATTGAAGGGGAGGGAAGGAAATGGTTTGCTAGAAAAGAGAAGAAAGGGCTTTCCAGAGACAAATAATCAGTCACAAAGGCCAGTAATAAAATATCTGTGTATGTAGACTTCTGGTGTATGTGTATGTGTTCATTACTGTTTATAAACCCTTTCATTTCCACTACTTTATTTCATTGCAGTAGTTCTTTGAGAAGGTATAATTATTATTTCCTGTCTTGTTGCTTGAAACACTGATGTCTAAAGAGCCTAGTATGGAACCTAGATCTCCCAGCGTGAGGCTCACTGTTTTTTCCATTATTTCATGCTAAGAAGGCAGCCCTCTAGAGGGTTGTCCCCAGCACAGCCCCTAGTGAGGATCAGGAGAAGGAAGGAGGGGTCTTGCTACCTGGGTGTCCGCAAAACGTGTAACTTCAGTGTTTGTCTCATTTGAGATCCCTGCAGTGAAGTTGAACGAGTTGCTCGAGAACTTTTACGTCACCGTAAAGAAGAGCGACGGCTCAGACTTCCTGGCCACGTCGCTGCACGCCATCCGCCGAGGCCTGGACCGCATCCTGAAGAATGCAGGGGTGGGCTTCTCCATCACCAGCAGCACCTTCAGCTCGTCCACCAAGAAACTCAAGGAGAAGCTGTGGGTGCTGAGTAAGGCAGGGATGTCAGGGGCCCGCTCTCGCAACATCGTCTACTTCTCCGTCTCGGACGAGGAGGAGATGTGGCAGGCGGGATGTCTGGGGGATGACAGCCCTATCACGCTCCTGTCCACCGTGGTCAAGTACAACAGCCAGTACCTGAACATGAGGACGCTGCAGGAGCATGCCGACCTGATGTACGGCGACATCGAGCTGCTCACAGACCCACAGAACCATTCCTACTTCGCCCGGACAGACAGCGTCAAGCGGGAGAGCCGGAGCGCTTCCAGCCGCGTTTGCCACGGCAAGATCTACCACGAGCATTCCCGGGGCCACAAACAGTGTCCCTACTGCCTCCTCTACAAGTACATGTACGTCCACCGGCCGCCCACCCAGATGGAGGCCAAGTCCCCTTTCTACCTTACAGCCAGGAAGGAGGCTGCCGACATGGGCAGGGTGTGGTACGAGGAGCAGAGGATGGGCCTGCGGTCCCTTCGGGGAGTTGTCCCGAACTTAGCCAAGAAGGTCAAGCTGGAAAACTGTGAGAACTTCACCTTCGTCTCATTCACTCAGGTGTCCAGGAGGCTCAGCTCCCACAGCTGCTGCCAGTGAGTGTCCCCGGCGCCCCGGCCACTACCCCCCTCATCCTGGTCAGGGGGTGCTCCCCCTGCAGCCAAGGCTAGAGCTCCAAGGCGGCCTGGATGACCATGACTTCATGGTCAGGGTGTGGGACTTGCTGTTTCTTTGACTTCAGATTTGTTTTTTTAACTGAAAGTAGACAAGTGAAGATTTAGAATGTTTTATCCAGATGTGTGTCACCTCTGTTAAATTATAGAATCTAATGCAATGTATAAATAACTACATACACAAGAGCAAGGAAATTCATTTTATCTAGTGCCTTTTTAGCACAGATTTTCTCAAAGAAAAAAAAATAAAAACTAATTCAGTAGTCATTAAAAAAAAATCCCAGTAGCCTAGTAGCTTTAGAATGTTTTGAAGACTAAACACTTCAATGAATTACAGTGAGGATCTAGGAAGAGAGAGGCAGATTAACTCCTTGCAGGAGGAAACGTGTGCTTGGCACTCCTCTTTAGGTTTTGTTGGTGGATAACTTGCTCCTGCAGAGCACGCAGCCTTGCTTGGTGGAAGGTCGTGGAGCTCCACTCAGTCATGCTGATAGGAAAGCAGGGCTGCTCTTAGCCCTGGGAGGAACTTGATCTCTGCATCAGTGGAGACAGTTTTATGAAAAAAGATTAATACACCAAACAGTGCTTGTGAGAACAAGATTTCCAGTGAACTAGGTGGTTCGAGGGAACTTCCTGCAGTGAGAGAAAGTGTCTTGGAAAAGCGATCTGTGATCAAAATGTGAAAAAACCTCCTGAAGCAGAAGTGCCTACATTTTCTTTCTCAGCGTGCTGTGAAAGCTGTTTTCGTTTGACCACTGTTTAGAGGTTTTTTCCTTTTTTTAGTCTGTTCTTTGTGTCGTGCCGTTGTTCTGTCAACATATAGCACTGGATCTGTAAAACAACTGAAAGTAGTTTTCAGGCTTAACCAGGAAAAAACCCAACAAAATAAGCTGCAAAGAAAACAGATCCCCAAATGTGTTTATATTAAAGAGCTTTGAAGTATGTTTATCAAAGTACGACTCTTTCAGCCACAAGAGATGTCATCATTTGAGGTTGGCACCGGTGCTTGGGACACGGTGATGTGTCAGCCTGCCAGGTAAGCAAACCCATCATCAAGGACGTGGCAAAAATCAGACCGTGGTGATACGCTATTAACAACAGTGTGAACACATCTCACTAGGTGAGATTTGATCTGACCGTATGTTATTCACACATTAACAGAAAGTAGTAATAACTGCTCTCAATTATAAATGAAAAAGGAACCCAAAGAGTACTAATTAATAAAAATAACTTCTAAGGAATCTTTATTTTGTATCTGAGGAGAGACTGTCACAACCGCACACCATTTTGTTCCTGTGTGTGCTTTCCAACCCACAATTAAAATTCCAGTATACATCCATTTTGCAGGAGTCCTAAAATTAGTCATATTTCTTTTTCAAAATTTTGTTTCAGGATTAATCATTTTTAAAAATTCATTCACTGGCCCTTGAAACATGTAATACTTCCTTTAATGGAGAAGACTCAACCAATGCTGCCTTAAGGTTTCATGTTATTCCCTTTTTAGTTCCTGCAACACTTAGTTTATTAGTTGGTCTTCCCTGAATATAGATTAACTTTGGTATGTCTCCATCTGTATGTAAATTACCGTAATATGTAAGAAGCAGTATTATAAGCTATTGACTACTGTTCTGTCGTGGTTTCCTATAGGGATTTTAGGGTTTTGATTCAAAAGAGACAGAACCTGAGGTACAGTTTCCCTCACTTGCTGAACACCCAAAGGAAATTTCACTTGAAGAAAGCAAATGGTCATTTTCCTTGTCAGTACTGCTGTTAAACAGAAGTATAACCTATGTGAGACTGTTGGGCAGAGCCTGCAGCCTAATTAGTAAGACTTCCATTTTTCCTTTAAATAGATTCAAGAAAAAATTGCCATTAGGTGCCGCTGGGATCTTTTCAGATTTTTACATTTCCAAAAGTAGTAATAACTGATCCAGACGCTATAATCTTTCTGTCGATAGTGGCTTTTCATCAGCTGAATACCAATCTCTGCCTCAACTTGGTCACTTGTCACCCATGTGGTGAACTTTCAACCCTCAGAGTTCTGAAGGGGATGGTTATGATTAGAGTCAGGAGGTAGACTCTCCAGTGATACCTGATGGAAGGAAAGAGTCATTATCTCAGCGTCCTAACTGCCCTTCATCGCGTGCCTCCTTGGGGAATGGGAGTGAGAAAGACCACAGGTATCTGGTACTACTCTGCGCCATCCACTGTGCGTGTGTGTGCACACACTTTAAGCTTATAGGAGGAACACCTAATAAACCCACTAACCTGGCAAACACCTGTCCTGCTACGTGGCTGCGTCCGTGGCCGGGCGATCTAAGGGGGCCGCGGAGCTAGCTCGCTAGCCTTCGGAGCTCGGGCCGTCGTTCTGTCTTTTCAGCCAGCTCTAAATCATACCCACTGGGTTCTCGAGGATTTTCTCCTCTTGGCCTAATAATAAGCCAGCAGCAGGGAGAATCCAAAAGAAGAAAGGGGAAGGTTATGAGTACTTTCTCCACTTACTGTAGTTTTTTTTTTTTTTTTTATTCATAAGTGGAATTGAATAGGGGAAATTCGCATGTTCACAGAGGCAGAAGTTGCCGTGGCTCCTGCCAGGAATGGTGGGGCTGAAGGTACTTCGGAAGGACCCAGCGAATCCTGTGGGCGAGCTCTGGCCTGCAGTATTTCTGCATCTGCTCCAAAGGGAGCCCTGCTTGCTTGGTTCCTCCTCCCCAGAATCTCCCCAGTCTCCCCTGGGAAGTTTATTCTGCCAGAGAGACTTGGGGCATCAGCTTGAAAGGTGTGATTCATTGACACGTAAAGGCTTTAGCACAGCACTGGACACACAGTAATTATGCAATAAGTCTTCCCTATTTAGTTACAGTCTTTGGTAAAAGCAATAATGCTATTCATCTA
Source organism: Neotragus moschatus (assembly GCA_006410615.1). Taxonomy (NCBI): domain Eukaryota; kingdom Metazoa; phylum Chordata; class Mammalia; order Artiodactyla; family Bovidae; genus Neotragus; species Neotragus moschatus. Next base: position 57,920 of record SJYA01001286.1, read on the forward strand.
ATCTGCTTTATACCACTTATTCCTTCCATGATGGAAAGTCTCCTTTAAACTGGTAAACTTGAAGAGGAAACCAAACCTTATAATCTGGTCACATTTATACCCAACACATCAAATTCTACCTCCTACACCTCGAAGCCTGGATACCTCAGATATACGCAAAAATGGTTAAAGAATTTCAGAGAAGCCCTGAGAGGCTTTATGAGAAAGCTTTCCATTGTTTACTGTGTTTGCAAAGGGGAGTGTTATGGGAAAACCTAACCAAAGTTGTGAAAGGATTGGTCTCCTCAGTGATATGGTATTTCCCAGCTTTCCTTGGGTTATGTGCTATAGTAACCTGCCCTGACTCATACTTGGTATTTGTAGGAATGTGAAACTCTTGTTACTTTGATTTTTATCTCAGTTCAGCCTTATTAAAACATCAAGCACTATGCCTGCTTCTGTCAGCATGTTCATAGACAGCTGCAGAGAGAACCTAGACAAAATCGTCCCCCCGTAGAAGCGGAAGCCTCTGGCTACACAGGAAGGATGGCCAGATCGGCAGCACCTTCTCTCCTCGGTGGTCAGTGCTGGACTCCCGTTTCCTCAGCCGTGCGGCGAGATGACTGGAGTCGATCATCTCCAGAGTGATCAGTGTTAGCTTCTCTGCAGTTCCTTAAGGCCATCTAGTCAGGAAGTGGCAAAACCAAGAGGCAGAATTCCTAATTCCTCAAGATCATACACTCAGTCTTCTCAACAAGTGCTTCTCAGTATACTGGAATGCTTTCTTTAGGAATAATAATTTTCTTCAAGTTTCACAACTCCTTAAAATTAATATTTTGTTATCTCTGGAGGCAGGAGAATGTTGATTATTTTTCTATTAGGCTCACACCTAATTGCCATTGGTAATTAACATATATTGTTACCACTTAAAATGTTTAAATATTACCATTATCAGATAATACATCCCTTTGTTGCTTTCATTGAAATCTGGATTGCTCACCATTTATGAGCTAGTGACCAGTTACCTTTAACCGGATCCAGGAATACAGTGAAGACCTCAAAGAAGAGTTACCTCATTTCCTCTAAGGAGCTCCAATCTAGTCTAAGTTAAAGCCCATACATACTGAGTAACTGTTAACCAACAGCCCTGAGCCGAAGAATACATTAAACGTTTCAAATTCATGTATATCTTTAAATGCGTTTACTTTGGGGGTGATCTTTTAATCCTCTATTTTAAGAGAAAGCAAACCTTTTTAGGCAGAGTTCTTAGGTAAGAATCTTTGTTGTATTTTCCCATATAAATTATTATCTGAGCAAAAACATGAGGGGGAGACTGGTGATGACCTAAAGCCGAAGTCCCTTTCTAGGAGAAGAGGAGGCTTTGGGGAGATGAAGAGCTAGTTTATCTGGAAATTCCTCTGTTCTGTACTCGTGTATCCTGACATCAGGGGGTTTCCTGAAACTCCTCTCGGGGAGGTCTCCTGTGCTGGCCAAGCTCACCGATTACAATGATGATGGTTTTGAGCACTTCTAGTCCTTTACAGCCCAAGAAATCCAGAGAAGTTCCTTATGTTTTAATTGTTTGATCAGAATCAGATTTTTATGCTCAATTAAAATACTTTAATATTTATCTAATGTGGCTCATTTGGAAGTTAATGATTTCAGGAAATAGTAATTAAGACCCAGAAAAAGATCACTGGATTATATGTAGATACATATTGCTTCCATTAATATTAAAAGCAATTAGGTAGATCCCTCCCTGACACTAAGATGAGAATGGGCTCCTAAATACTTTATGGCCAGTATAACAGATTTGATTAATTTACATTTAGCCATAGTTATTGTTACTGATAGACTCCAATAAGATTGGAAAGATTTCTGAAAAAAATCTTTCTGAAAGATTCAGATTCGACTATGGTAAGTGCTTCTCATGGCTGCCTTGTATTCTCATTTAATTCTCACAACAGCTCTGCAAGCTAGGTCTAATTATTCCCATTAACTGAGAAACCAAGGCTCAGAGAAGTAGATCTCCCTAAGTCTCACAGAGCTAATAAATTGGAGAACTCAAGTTTGAGCCCGAGGCTTCTCACTCCAAATGTAGCGCTTGAGGCATTGATGGTCCAGTGGTTAAGACTCCATGCTCCCAGGGCAGGGGACATAGACTCCGACCCCACTCCCTAGTCAGGAAGTAAGATCTCGCATGGGTAGCCAAAAAAAACAAAAACCCCAAACCAAAACTACCTTCTTTAGGCCCAAAGAGGTCAATTTATCACAGAGCTTTTTTTTTTTTTTAATGCATGTTTATTTTTTGGCCACACTGTCCAGTATGTGGGAAGTTAATTTCCCAACCAGGGATCAACCTATGAAATGGAAGCCTGAGTCTTAACCACTGGACCACCAGTGAACTCCCTATCACAGAGCTTTTGAAAAATTAAACAGTTTCTGCTTGTTTGGGAAATATTTTCTTTCTCAAACCATATTGTGTCATACCTTGTATGTGCTTTCTTACTAATTTAATATTTTTATATAATTCAGTAATTCCTGGAAAGCCCGATTGTTTTCTCTGAATGAGTATGACATTGTCTGCCTATCGAGAACCTTCTGTGTTTATCCAGTAAATTACTTGTATTATCTTTTGTCCACCTTAAAGGGAGATGATCTTGCCAGTTTAGTCTAATAAAAGTCAAGTCGTTTACAAACTGTACCTGTTTTGACATGGGTATTACTGCTGAAATGTAAAGGACCTCCTAACCCACGTCACAATTATATGCTCAGGGTTTTTACTTTTGCTTTTTAATTTCAACATCAGAGAATTTTTTTAATCTTTAGGCTAAAGCATGTTCATAGCAAAATATACTTATTTAGTCATTTATTTTCTGTTGTTTCCTTTATGAGTACATGTTTTTCTGTTTTGAGACTTAAAAAAACAAAAGGCGCTAGTGGTTTTGGTTGTTAACTCTGAGATAGCCTAGTCAAATCCCCCTATTTTACCATTAAGAAATGGAAACCCAGAGATACTAAAGAGCCCATCCAAGGTCAGCAAGTCAATAAGTAGTGGAATGAAGACTAGAAAATTAATCCAGAATCTTCCCTCTATATCATAGCTGGGAAGATTTGGATTTTGTAAAATTCATTAATGGCACTGCGTCTGGCAGAACGTCTGGCTAGCAGAAGCCTCTGGTGAATTCCAGCCTTCCCAGAAAAACACTCATAAAGACCCAGAAGAAGGCTGCCTCAATTCTAGAATCTAGGAGAAATCTTAGAATTTACAAGGCACCTGGAGGCAGACTGAGAACGTTTCAGGTTGTAGCTCACTGCTTTCTTTTGTTTTCACTCATGAAACAGAGGTTCTTTGAAACAGAAAATCTGAAAGGTATTTAATACTTGTTCTCATTAACCATGTCTGTCTCCTTACTCAAAGCCCTGACGCCAGAGAAGTAACTGGCTTATCCTTTCTCTTAACCAGATTGTCTATCCCACCCTCTCTTCCATCTCCCCACCCACCTCCTCTTCATTCAGTCCAAGTCCAAGTCCTAGGGCTAACACAAGAGCAGAAAGCAGAGAAGGTCTATCGGTGGCATCATGTATTTTGAGCAAAACACAAAAACAGTAGGTAAGCAAGTAGCAGAATATGCAATACTGTGATTTTTCACTTACAGCGTAGGATCAGAGATCCAGAAAACCAAACAATAACAAGGAAGAGGA
>SJYA01001286.1:61758-84580 GCA_006410615.1 Neotragus moschatus
AATAACAAGGAAGAGGATGCCACTTCAATAGAAAAGTATGAAAGTAGAAATTGGGCTTGGAAATATGCACATCTGTTTACCCTCAACCTGTACATCCAAAAGAAGGGATTTGACAGATACTTAAGTGGACAGATGGCATAGCCAAAGGCAAATACGAAGTTTGAGGGCAGCATTTAAGGATGAGTATAGAGGGAAAAATGGGGCATTAAAAAAAATGTGACCAAATCAAGGAAAACGAATAGCTTCCAGAACACTTGAAAGTGATCTACTGCAGGGAACAAAACTTTAGAATTCTCTCTGTCATATTTGAAGGAACTGAAGAATCACTTCTATGCGGAAGTAATAGGCTACCTTAAAACGGGGATGGACTAAGTGAGAAAGACAGCGGAATACAATGAAAAAGACTAGAAAGAAGGATTTCAAGGGAGCTAAAAACACAGTAACAGATTAAAATCCACATTGGGAATAGAAAATAATACTGATGCTTAAAAAAAAAAACTAAACGTGAAGGACAAACGATATTTTCTTCCTAATGTTCTTTCAAAAGAAACAGGAGATGAAAATATGGGAAAGAATGGATTCGAAAAGCAACATTAGCTAATATTACTGACATTTGCTTTCCTGATGGAAAGACCAGATTGACAAAAAAAATCATTATAAAAATGCAATCTTCCCTGAACAAAATGAAAATCTGTATGTTTAGATTGAAAAGTCTCACTGCATTCCAGGCCAAAAGTGAAATAAATTTGTTCCTAATCACCTCCTGGCAAAATTTTAAACTACCAAGGAGAGAGAATGAAAAATCCTACAGCCTTTCAGTCAGTCAGACAGTAATAAGTTACCTGTCAGAAAACAAAAGAACATCCTGACTCCAGACTTCTCTGTTGCATCAAGTGCCAGGAAACAGTAGGGAATTCTGAGGAGATAAGTTGTGACTTTGGCATATGATAACATTTTATGTGTAAAGATAAGGGACATATTCTTAGTTACGACATTCAGGTAATCATATATGTACTATTCTTATAAAGATATACTGCAACCTACAAAACTTGGTTAAAAAAATTTTTTTTTTACTGAATATAATTTCAAGGGACTCTGCAATATCAGATCATTACCCACTAGAAGAAAGATATGTTTGCATTTAAATAGATAATATGACCAGAAGCCACATATCCCAAAATGCCCAAAGTCCTCACTTACTAAATGGACTGAATTAATACAAGAAAATGAAAACCAGTCGCCACCTCACAGCATCATGTTTCTTCATTTTTTCATTACTGAAGCAATCAGGCAGGCAGGCAGTCCAGGTGCTCAGTCGTGTCCCACTCTGGGACCCCATGAGTCGCAGCACGCCAGGCCTCCCTGTCCATCACCAACTCCCGGAGTTCACCCAGACTCAACATCCATCAAGTCAGTGATGCCATCCAGCCATCTCATCCTCTGTCGTCCCCTTCTCCTGCCCCCAATCCCTCCCAGCATCAGAGTCTTTTCCAATAAGTCAACTCTTCACATGAGGTGGCCAAAGTACTGGAGTTTCAGCTTCAGCATCAGTCCTTCCAAAGAAATACCAGGGCTGATCTTCAGAATGGACTGGTTGGATCTCCTTGCAGTCCAAGGGACTCTCGAGTCTTCTCCAACACCACAGTTCAAAAGCATCAGTTCTTTGGCGCTCAGCCTTCTTCACAGTCCAACTCTCACATCCATACATGACTACTGGAAAAACCATAGCCTTGACTAGATGGACCTTTGTTGGCAAAGTAATGTCTCTGCTTTTGAATATACTATCTAGGTTGGTCATAACTTTCCTTCCAAGGAGTAAGGGTCTTTTAATTTCATGGCTGCAGTCACCATCTGCAGTGATTTTGGAGCCCCCCAAAATAAGTCTGACACTGTTTCCACTGTTTCCCCATCTGTTTCCCATGAAATGATGGGACTGGATGCCATGATCTTTGTTTTCTGAATGTTGAGCTTTAAGCCAACTTTTTCACTCTCCTCTTTCACTTTCATCAAGAGGCTCTTTAGTTCCTCTTCACTTTCTGCCCTAAGGGTGGTGTCATCTGCATATCTGAGGTGACTGATATTTCTCCCAGCAATCTTGATTCCAGCTTGTGCTTCTTCCAGCCCAGCGTTTCTCATGATGTACTCTGCATAGAAGTTAAATAAGAAGGGTGACAATATACAGCCTTGATGTACTCCTTTTCCTCTTTGGAACCAGTCTGTTGTTCCATGTCCAGTTCTAACTGTTGCTTCCTGACCTGCATATGGGTTTCTCAAGAGGCAGGTCAAGTGGTCTGGGATTCCCATCTCTCTCAGAATTTTCCACAGTTTATTGCAATCCACACAGTCAAAGGCTTTGACATTGTCAATAAAGCAGAAACAGATGTTTTTCTGGAACTCTCTTGCTTTTTCCATGATCCAGCGGATGTTGGCAATTTGATCTCTGGTTCCTCTGCCTTTTTTAAAACCAGCTTGAACATCTGGAAGTTCACGGTTCATGTATTGCTGAAGCCTGGCTTGGAGAATTTTGAGCATTACTTTACTAGCATGTGAAATGAGTGCAATTGTGCAGTAGTTTGAGCATTCTTTAGCATTGCCTTTCTTTAGGATTGGAATGAAAAGTGACCTTTTCCAGTCCTGTGGCCACTGCTGAGTTTTCCAAATTTGCTGGCATATTGAGTGCAGCACTTTCACAGCATCATCTTTCAGGATTTGAAATAGCTCAACTGGAATTCCATCACCTCCACTTGATCCCAAATAGTTCAATTGGTACAGAATCCACCTGCAATGCAGGACACCCCTGCAGCCATCGATTCCTGAGTCAGGAATATCCTTTGGCGAAAGGGATAGGCTACGCACTCTAGTATTCTTTGGCTTCCCTTGTGATTCAACTGGTAAAGAATCTGCCTGCAATGCAGAAGAACTGGGTTCAGTCCTTGGGTTGGGAAGATCCCCTGGAGAAAGGAAAGGCTACCCACTCCAGTATTCTGGTATGGAGAATTGCATGGACTCTATTAGTCCATGGAGTTGCAGAGTCGGACACAACTGAGCGACTTTGGCTTTTTCACTTTCATAGTATAAATAGAATATTTAGACATCTTTTTACAAGTATAATTGCTCTGTTTTCCTCACTACCATTGAAAACATTGTCTTGATGGGCCCTTGCTTCCGTGTGAGAACAGGGAGGGGCCCCACGTTTGTCTTGGGGTCTCAGAGCCCAGACCGGAGCTTGTGGAGGCCGCCTTGTGTGCTGCTCTGCTATTCCCAAACTCAGAACTAACAGCCGGTGCAAAAGTAGAAAATTACAGAAGATAAATGTGTGTTGTAACAAGAGGCCAGGAGAAACGAAACTTGTTTTAGAGTACAAATGCCAGAAAAGCTCAGTTTCAACAACAGGAACCTGGCCAGAGGCAGTTGAGGGGCTTTCCTCAACTGTACTTGAAGTTTTACAGAATCGTGTTTAAATTCAGACAGTAAGAGAATAAAAGCACTAAAAAACAAAAGAGCTCACTAAGTTACTTCCAGGGTCTACAGTGTCAGTGTTAGAACTTAAACCTGGGTTGCTTCGTTTTGGTTTTCATTTGGTTGCACTAGACAGACTTGAAAACACACAGTAATACTGAGTATCGTTGACCTTGCTCAGGTCCTTCCTGGTGGTATGAAGGTTTTGTCAGTGCCCCCAAGTGGTCATGACAATTGAAACGAATTTACATTTTCAACAACCTGAGCATGTTTGCTTTAAATTTAGCGATAGAAAAGTGAGTGGGTTGCTTTGCATTTGTTTAGTTTTTCTTCTGAAGCACAGCAAAACCTCTTCCAGATGGAAGGAGTCTCTTATGGATAAATTCCAAGTGTAACCTTTCGCAGGGTCTCCTCTCGCTTGGCTGTAACTGACAAAAGTCTGTTCACTTTAACTACTTGGACAAGAAACACGATGCTTTTATTTAAAATGTTAATGTTTTCTCTAGCTGTATGTTCCAAAAGATACTAACAAAAATGTGTCCTGATGTTTTCCTTGTCCTGGATCTTTTTTTTAATGTAGAGAGACTGTCCATAATTTCTTCACGCTGGGCATAATTTCTTAACACTGGGAACATCATTCTGAATGACAGAGGAAATGGTCAGTACCTTGAATTATTTTATTGTACCGTTTTCAACTTTTTCTTTCTTCCTCCAGTGCGGCCTGCACGTACACGCCTGTTTTTGTGCACATGTATGTGATCTGAGTGGGAAGGTGTGCATAACCTTGATTTTCTGTCATAAGAGTGTCAGGGTTTCTTGTTCATTTAGCCCAGCCCTCTCATTGATAGTCTAGTCTAGTGGAGTCTTAATGATTTGCAAGGTTCTGGGTTTTTTTTTTTTTAAGCTGTTGGTGTATTGTTTGGTTTGGTTTATGTACATGCAGCTTGACTGTTTAACCCAGATTTTTAAAAATAAAATGTTAATGTATGTTTTATGTCTGTTTTATTAAAAATAACTGAGTCATTTTAACTTAATCAGCCGTCTGTATGGCTTCTGGATTTTTTTATTTTAGTATCATGTTTCTGGAAATATGTTTTCCTTTGTATTTTGCAAAACGTTAGGATATTTTGAGCAGCTCTATTACTGTATTCTGTGTCTCCTGGCTGTTGCTCTGGGTGAAATAGTCCTAACTGACTCTCCCTCTGGTTCTCTGACTTTAGTTTCTTCACCAGGCAGGCTGAGAGCCCATTTGGGAAACTCTCTAATCCTTAAATATTTTTCAGAAACTTGTTTCTTAGGAATGATCTTAACTGTTGTATACAGAGAGAGCAATAAATTTCAGTGACTGTATATTGACCATTGTATATATGTCTCTAATGTTTTTCTTCTCTTTAAATTAGTGTTTATGACTTTGTTGCCGTTCAGTCACTAAGTTGTGTCCGACTCTGCGACCCCATGGACTGCAGCACACCCAGGCTTCCCTGTCCTTCACTATCTCCGAGTTTGCTCAGACTCATGTCCATTGAGTCGGTGATGGCATCCAGCGATCTCATCCTCTCTTTCCCCCTTCTCCTGCCCTCAGTCTTTCCCAGCATCAGGGTCCTTTCCAGTGAGTTGGCTTTTTGCATCAGGTGGCATTTATGGTTTTAAGGGAGTGCATTTAATCTTCAGTTCAGCCGCTCAGTCGTGTCCGACTCTTTGCAACCCCATGAATCACAGCACGCCAGGCCTCCCTGTCCATCACCAACTCCCAGAGTTCACTCAGACTCACGTCCATCGAGTCAGTGATGCCATCCAGCCATTTCATCCTCTGTCGTCCCCTTCTCCTCCTGCCCCCAATCACTCCCAGCATCAAAGTATTTTCCAATGAGTCAAGTCTTCACATGAGGTGGCCAAAGTAAAGCCTTTTAAAGTTGAAATTTACTGCTCTCTAGATATACAAGAGTTAAAATCATTCCTAAGAAACAAGTTTCTGAAAAATACTCAAGGATAAGTATAATGTGGTAATAATGAAAAGATGACAAGTTTCCTTCACAATTATAGACCCTGAGGCAAATTTCATCTCTGCTCATTGTTTTGCTTATAATTTTAAAAACGACTCCTGAATCAGTTAAAAAATTGATGAACGCTATAGGTCATCTTCTGAAGAAGATCCAGATTTGCATGCAACATTACACATATAAACCCACATTTAAAAACTCCTGCACTAGATTTTTAAAAGTTATCTTCTTGAGATTTATGCTAAAATAGTTAAGAATCTGCTTCAGAATAATCCAGAGGGGTAGAGAAGGTGGAGGTGTAGAAAGTACATAAATTGGCCACAGAGTAGATCATTATGAAAGCAGATCATTGGTACAGGAGAATTCATTAGACTCTTCTGGCTTTTTGTAGATATTTGAAATTTTCTCTAAGGCAGATTTTAAACAAACACACAAAAAATTCTTTTAATAGAGATTCCCCAACCCTCCTCACCAATTGTAGAGAATCACAGAATTTTCAGGCTGAAAAGAAGGACCTAAGGAAAGACGAGAGTAACAGTGCTGATAAGAAAGAGCCTCTAGATAATACCCAAGGGAAATTTTCAGGCAAGAATGCTGAGTTGCAGCAGTAAGGGCAAAAACAAATGAAATTTCTACCAGATGGGAACACATTTTTGTCTCTCCATTTAATGCAGAAAGAAGATCTGGGGAACTCGTGATTCCCGTTGTCTTAGGTATGACATGGAGATGGGTACAACATGTCTAACGATGGACATGTGACCCACCACGCTGAAAGCACTGTGAAGACGGCCACACTGAGCTGGGGTCCCAAGGGCCTGGGGTAACACATGGCTTTCGAGGCCTTGAGGGCAAATACTCCTCATGGTGTTGCTCTGGAAACTGCTGCTGCTGCTGCTAAGTCGCTTCAGTCGTGTCCGACTCTGTGCGACCCCATAGATGGCAGCCCACCAGGCTCCCCCATCCCTGGGATTCTCCAGGCAGGAACACTGGAGTGGGTTGCCATTTCCTTCTCCAGTGCATGAAAGTGAAAGTGAAGTCGCTCAGTCGTGTCTGACTCTTCGTGACCCCATGGACCGCAGCCTACCAGGCTCCTCCGTCCATGGGATTTTCCAGGCAAGAGTACTGGAGTGGGGTGCCATTGCCTTCTCAGGCTCTGGAAACTACATGCTACCAAAATCTTGAAAGAATAGAGAACCTGCAGACCAGCAAGGGTGCAAATGTAGGGTAGACAGACACAGAGGTGTCCGCGGCCTGGTGCCGCCCACTCTCCCTTGCGTGTCAAGACATTATTTCTCAATGCCTGAGCGTCTCTCTCATGACCAGTGCCTTTTGGCTTGTTTCAGTCTGTTCCATCTCCTCTTTCTCACTCTCCCAGATTAGAACCTGGAGCCCCAGCAGGTGTGCAGCCTGTCTACCTTCCCCAGCACACTTCCTTTTCTGTTTCTGCTCTGTTTCCATTTTATTTCCTGTTCTGCTTAGGACGATTTTCACTACCGTTTTTGCTGGGAACACACCAGGGACAGACACGAAAGACATTAAACAAGATCTATTTCAGCAATAAACAAGCTTCTTGTATTTCTCATGGGATCCCAAAGAAATAAGGATGAGAAATAAAAATTCCTTCCGGAGTATTTACAATGTACTCAGCTGTTGAAATGTTCCAAATGCAATCAAGGAAGTAATTTAGCACATTTCTAATACACTTAAGTATGGTAATAATGTGTAAGAGTTTGGTCACATTTAAAGAACCCCATGAATCTTTCAGGACATTATTAAAGAATCTTAACGCCCACCAATAGCAAATAATATTTTCGACAGTTAATAGTTAATACTGTATTTGTGGTTGCTGTTGTCGGTCCCTAGGATAATGGCCAAGAATTGAAGGATATAATTGAGTCTCCCCCTAGGCAGGGGACAGCATGATCTGGATGGCTCCTTTTGTTCTATAGTCTCAGGATATGTGCAGACCATGTACAGTCCACTACCATGCATTTCGCCCTTAGTATTACCACCCAGACAGGGCACTGTTGCCCAAGAGTCAGTCATTCATTTCCCTCCTCCACGATTTTGTGATAGCTATTCTGTTATTTACTATTTTTTTAAATGACCTTTTTTTAAAAAAAACTTGAATATATTTTAAAGCTAGAAATAAGCACTTCTTCAAAAATCAGAGTTCCTAGAGTCAAACCTCTCAGGTTCAGATTCCAAGTCTGCCTCTTACTAGTTCTGTGATCATAGGCAAGGTATCTGACCTCTCTGTGCCTCCATTTCTTCATCTTTAAAATGGATATAACAATAATATCTACCTTGTAAGGTTGTGGTGAGGATTAAGTAAGGATTTTAACATATATAAAGCACTTAGTACAATGACCAGTACTTGCTGCTGCTGCTGCTGCTAAGTCGCTTCAGTCGTGTCCGACTCTGTGCGACTCCATAGATGGCAGCCCACCAGGCTCCGCCATCCCTGGGATTCTCCAGGCAAGAACGCTGAAGTGGGTTGCCGTTTCCTTCTCCAGTGCATGAAAGTGAAAAGTGAAAGTGAAGTCTCTCAGTCGTATCTGACTCGTCGTGACCCCATGGACTGCAGCCCACCAGGCTCCTCCGTCCATGGGATTGTACTGGAGTGGGTTGCCATCGCCTTCTCCGACCAGTACCTAGTAACTGTCAAAAAATAATAACCATTAGCTATGGTTGTTTATGGGCTTCCCAGATGGCACTAATGATAGAACCTGCCTGCCAGTGCAGGAGATGTAAGAGAGAACGGGTTCGATTCCCGGGTTGGGAAGATCCCCTGGAGGAGGGCTTGGCAGGCCACTCTAGTNGCCATCCCTGGGATTCTCCAGGCAAGAACGCTGAAGTGGGTTGCCGTTTCCTTCTCCAGTGCATGAAAGTGAAAAGTGAAAGTGAAGTCTCTCAGTCGTATCTGACTCGTCGTGACCCCATGGACTGCAGCCCACCAGGCTCCTCCGTCCATGGGATTGTACTGGAGTGGGTTGCCATCGCCTTCTCCGACCAGTACCTAGTAACTGTCAAAAAATAATAACCATTAGCTATGGTTGTTTATGGGCTTCCCAGATGGCACTAATGATAGAACCTGCCTGCCAGTGCAGGAGATGTAAGAGAGAACGGGTTCGATTCCCGGGTTGGGAAGATCCCCTGGAGGAGGGCTTGGCAGGCCACTCTAGTATTCTTGCCTGGAGAATCCCATGGACAGAGGATCCCAGCAGGCTACAGTCAATAGGGTTGTAAAGAGTTGGACACGACTGAAACGACTTAGCATGCACGCATGCCTGGTTATTTATATTGCTACATAAATGCTGTATTGCTTGCAGTACGTTGAGATAAAAATACATAACTACTGAAGTTAAAAATGTTCACCCATATACACCCCAAGAATCCTCTCTAGCATAACACAATAACCACCCTGTGGGAAGCAGCGTGGCCGGCCTCTCCTTTCTCAAGTGCCAGCATTCTCCTTGGCTTCCACGACTTAAGGCCTCACTGTTTCCCAATTTTTTTGCTGCCTCTCTATAGATTGTTTTTCAGGCCCCCTCATCCATTGACTCTCATTCATACTGACTCAGTTTTATACACTTGGTCAGGGTGATTTCATCCACTCCCAGGGCCTGAGCATAAGCAGATCTTTGTTACCGAAACCTTTCTCAACTGGGGCTCTTCATCCGAACCACAGAATGCAGAACTCGACTCGACTGCCTGTTTGCTCAGGTCTCCCGAGGAGAGCTAGTGCCTTTCCAGATCAGGGGAGAGATGTTCATTCCTTCCAGATGGTGGAGGCCTTAGCACTTCCTGCTCCAGTGGAAGCCCAGCTGAGAAAGGCTCCCCAACCCCCTGGCCCACCAGCACATCTCCCTAAGGAAATGGCACCCGTGCCCACCGTGTTGCCCGAGGCAGAAACCTGGCAGTTACTCTCCGGCCTCCTCCCCTCTTCCCCATTCCCCTCCCGTCTTCCACTGTGTTCCTGTCTCTGGACAATTCCACTCACCTTAGTGTTAGTTGCTCAGTCATGTCAAACTCTCTGTGGCCCCAAGGACTGTAGCCCATCAGGCTCCTCTGCCTATGAGATTTTCCAGGCAAGAATATTGGGCTGGATTGCCAGTTTCTTCTCCAGAGGGTTTTCCCAACCCGGGGATCAAACCCGGGTCTCCTGCATTGCAGGCAGATTCTTTACCATCTGGGCTACAGGGAATAATTCTTGAACTTCTTCCCTTCCCATTGTCCTTTCTGCCACCAGCTTGGCCAGCCCATACCATTTGCCCCAGGATGATGTATATCAAGCTGAGTGGTTTTCCTGCCTCCACTATTCTATCCTCCACTGCTTCCTTGGGAAATCCCAGTACATGCACATCTCAGTGTGTCATTTCCCACCCATGGCTCTCCGAAGCCCTTCTGATAAAGCTCCCTGTCCTCCGTGCGGATGCTGGCTCGTGCTGTCACCCCATTCTCTCCTCTGCCTGGCATACCCTCTCCTTCCACCCAGTCCTCTGCCCTCACCCCTTTCTTTTGTAAAAGTCTTGATCTCCAGTTTTCGTCCAGCATGCTGGACACGTGCTCCTCTAAGGAGCAGCCTATGTTCTTGGATTCGCAGCCTCGGGAATTAGCAACATTGAACTGGACCTACTAGCTGGTCACTGTTGCCCTGCAGGGCCACTCCCATCCCCAAGGAGCCAGGTGTGTTGAAAGGGAGCAGTTCAGCCTTTGCCCCATGAATTGGGAGACCAGGCAAGAAGCTGTGCTTCAGCTTGAGGCTGCTTTTCTTTTGTGAAAAGCCTGTCTTTTCACTGTTGGATGTTTTCCTAAGAGAACTTGAATTAATAGCTCAGTAATGAATAACGACGGGCTGGCACACACTCCTGTTTTCTTAACAGAATTATGGCTGCCAGCTTCACTGTGTTTGCTACAATATTGCAAGGCTCTGGAATCCCCTGGGAGACTCCCAGTAGTTATAACATCTGTGGCATGGAGACGGTTTCCAAAAGAGTGCACTGAAAAATCATCCGAAGAGGTACAGCTATGTTCCTTTTGACCGAAGGGTTTTAACCGGCACCCATGGCTGGGCTTCAAGGAGTCTAGGAACCCTCTAAGATTATAGGTGTAGTTTGTATGTCTGTGTGTACATTTCCTTGGGGAGAGGGACCATGCTGGGGACCAAGGTGCCAGTTTTCTCTTTGGGTAATTAGACTTATTTCATTTATTCATTAAAATGTTTGAACACTTGTGATAATTTGCCAGGCACTATCCTACGCTCAGCTTCCCCGGTGGCTCAGCAGTAAAGACTCTGCCAGTGATGCAGGAGATGTGGGTTGAATCCCTGGATTGGGACAGTTTCTTGGAGTAGGGTACAGCAGCCCTCTCCAGGATTCTTGCCTGAAGAATCCCATGCACAGAGGAGCCTGGCGGGCCACAGTCCATGGGTTACAAAGAGCAGGACACGACTGAAGGGACTGAGCATGCACGCATCCTAAGCACTGGGGGCATATATCAGAAAAACACACACAGAAAAGTGACTGCACGTATAGCCCTTATATTCCAGTGGGAGAAGGCAGATAATTAAAAAGTTAATTACGTTCTATGTTAGAGGGTGCCAAGTATCACAGAGAAAAAGTAAGCAAGGTGGTTTTGAGATGGATGAAGTTTTGAATGCAGTGGTCCAAGAAGGCATTATTGAAAAGATAACATTAAGTAAAGACTACCTGGAGTAACAGGCAAATTTGGCCTTGGAATGCGGAATGAAGCAGGGCAAAGACTAATAGAGTTTTGTCAAGAAAATGCACTGGTCATAGCAAACACCCTCTACACATGGACATCACCAGATGGTCAACACCGAAATCAGATTGATTATATTCTTTGCAGCCAAAGNCCTTTTCATACTGTTCATGGGGTTCTCAAGGCAAGAATATTGAAGTGGTTTGCTATTCCCTTCTCCAGCAGTCCACATTCTGTCAGACCTAACAGTCAGGTGTACTAGGCTCTTATTTTCTGATCTTGTCTGATGTCCCCAAATTGTACTTCCTTCTTGACCTTTCAAAAATAATTTATATGGCAGTTTCTGCACAAAACATTTACTATATATATAGACATATATATAGTCAATAGAACTTAAGCAATAATAATAGCTTATTTCAAATTTGAAACTTAAGGCA
This sequence comes from Neotragus moschatus, assembly GCA_006410615.1. Classification (NCBI taxonomy): domain Eukaryota; kingdom Metazoa; phylum Chordata; class Mammalia; order Artiodactyla; family Bovidae; genus Neotragus; species Neotragus moschatus. The sequence goes on from SJYA01001286.1 coordinate 73,379, forward strand.
AAACACCAGGTAGTCTACTTGTTACATGAAGTACATTATGCTTAGTCACTCAGTTATGTCTGGCTCTTTGCAACCCTATGAATTGTAGCCCTCCAGGCTCTTCTGTCCATGCGATTTTTCAGGCAGGATTACTGGAGCAGGTTGCCATTTCCTCCTCCAGGGGATCTTCTCGATCCAGGGATTGAACTTGAGTCTCCTACATTGGCAGGCACATTCTTTACCACTGAGCCACCCAGGAAGGTGAGTTATGTGAAGCAGTTAAGTATAATTTTCTAGAGCAAGATTCTCCCACTGTCAAGGTTTGCACAAACTTAACTCAAAGGCATAGATATATAAAATTTAACTTCTATTACAGTCACTACATGAACTGTTTTTTTAACACAAACTATCTATTGCCATAATTCACTATTTTACTTTTATGTTATTTTACATGTATCTTAAAGTGAAAGGTAACTTTTACATTCTTAGAAGCATGAGGGTAGTAAAACATATTATCTCCTGCACAGTAGGAAATACTGTTTCTTTATAACTAAACTTTTTCCTAATAAAATTATTTTATAATGCAGCACACTCTAAAAGTTCCACTTTCAGAACTATAACTCTGTCTCCATTCACAATCATATGTACTCTCATTTCCACATTCATTTACAGAAACATTTTAACACCACACATTTCTGTGTCACTAAAAATAATCTGGAGTAACTAGCATTACATCAAATTGCTCTTAAACCCTAACAGCTAGTAATTCATTGTGTGAATAGTTCTGTGACACTTACACAGGGACTAACAGGAAATCTTTTTACTGGAAAAAAATCTAAAACTAAAGAATGAAAATTGCTGTTTGATAAGTGAGGTTGTGGATAATATACTTTCCAATTACAGTTATTACATTGCTTTCATAACAATGATTATTTTTAAAGATATTTAAAAAATTCAAATCCTTTCAAGTAGTTATCTGACAAGCTATATACTCTTCACAACTCTTCAGTGAATCAAACTATATCACCTAAGAGAGCTGTTTAGGGGAAGGTTCCCTGGCGGCCTACTGGGCAGCGCTGCACGCTTTCAGTGCCATGGCCTGGGTCAATCCCTGACTGGGTAACTGAGACCCTACAGGCCGCTTAGTGTGTCCCGTCCTCAAAAAAACAAAACAGCTGCTTAGTATTGGAGGAGTCCATTCCTCCAATGAGTTTACTGGTTTACTAATAAACTATTAGTTTAACATGTTTTAAGTTATTTATTGTGTATAAGTGACACACACGCAGGCACTAAGGCAGATGCTAAGAATGCAACCATGCGTCATAACCTGGCTTCACTCAAGCTCTCACGGCTCTTAAAACAGTCCAGTGAAGAAGGAAATTATCAAATAATTACACAGGTGAATGTATAATTAGAGTCTAAGATGAGCAGTCTGAAATAAAGGAATAAAATTCTATCAGCATTTATAACAATCACTGTAGGACTCAATGCTGAATCAACCTGACTCAGACTGGAAGGAGGGGGGGCAGTGTCAAAGCAGACGCACGCCCTCAGGAAGGAATGATCAAGCTGAAATGTTGGATTAATTAGTTGAATTAGGGGTGGAGGGACAAAATAACCCTTCCCCTGGTAGAAAGATCACAGAAGCTACAAGGTTGAGAATAGACTGTAGAAGAGGAAAAAAGCCAGTAAAACAAGCTAGAGATGAGGTTGTTTATGGCCAAAGAAATGAGCAGACATGCCAAACCCAAGCGCTTTTTAGGCAGTTAAATCAGTGGGACAATGAGAGGATCAGTATGAAGTAAGGAATAAGGAATAATCATCTCCAACTCTTTGCAACCCCATACCTGTAGCCCGCCAGGCTCTTCTGTCCATGGAATTTTCTGGGCAAGAATACTGGAGCAGATTGCCACGTTTTTGGAGGGTAGGCAGGCAGAATATTACTATGCCTCCTTAATGATACATAAAATGTATTCAGTGGTTCAAGCTTATACTAATTCAGGAGAGATTGCCTCAGTTTCAGTCTTCGCAGAATAAAAAATATAACATTATTAATTGAATTAATTAGTAGCAGTATCTGGTCTTCTAGATAACTAGTTAATGGCAAACACTTCCTATAACTTGCAAGATTAAAAAATTATTCAACTCTTAAAAAAAAAATATTCAACTCTTAGCCACATTTTAGAATTTACTGAAAACATAGATCAAGGAAAAGAATAAGCCCTGATGTCTGCTCAGGTGATCTCCCTGTGTTCAAGTTCTTTCTCTCTCAGAGCCTAAGGACTTACCCCTTTAAGCTGCTGCCTCTTTTTCTATCTATTGAGGTTCCTTGTCTTCATCAGTGGCTAAATAAGATGATGAAATCTCTTCTGCTTCAATCACCCTTTCCTCCTCACTCATTTTTCTTTTCCTGTTACAGATAAACTCATTTCTCTGAGCTTATTTATAGTAAATAGCTTTAGCATTTTTATATTTTATATTTTATTTTAGAGTTTATAGTAAGGATTTNGATCTCCCTGTGTTCAAGTTCTTTCTCTCTCAGAGCCTAAGGACTTACCCCTTTAAGCTGCTGCCTCTTTTTCTATCTATTGAGGTTCCTTGTCTTCATCAGTGGCTAAATAAGATGATGAAATCTCTTCTGCTTCAATCACCCTTTCCTCCTCACTCATTTTTCTTTTCCTGTTACAGATAAACTCATTTCTCTGAGCTTATTTATAGTAAATAGCTTTAGCATTTTTATATTTTATATTTTATTTTAGAGTTTATAGTAAGGATTTTCTGCTTAATAATAGCTGCATAAGGGATACAAAAATAAAGGTGAGGTCTTTTGCCCCTAGTCTAGAGCTCCCAATTTTTTCTTGGATGCTATAATTAGAATGTTCAAACCCACAGCAAAAGTGCAGTGTGGGAAACGATCCACAGGGAGCTTGGGCACAGATTCGACTTGGGCTCTCACCTCAGTGCTGCCAGTTGCTATTTAATACTGGGAGAATCACCCCACTATGCAGGACCGATGGGCATACAATGACAACTTTGAAGGATGGTTATATGAAATACAGTAAATGTAAATAAAATACCTAGCTTACTGCCTGCCACGTGGTTCAGTTCAGTTCAGTCACTCAACTGTGTCCGACTCTTTGCGACCCCATGAATTGCGGCACGCCAGGCCTCCCTGTCCATCACCAACTCCCAGAGTCCACCCAAACCCATGTCCATTGAGTTGGTGATGCCATCCAACCATCTTATCCTCTGTTGTCCCCTTCTCCTCCTGCCCTCAATCCTTCCCAGCATCAGGGTCTTTCCAAGGAGTCAGTTCTTCACATCAGGTGGCCAAGTATTGGAGTTTTAGCTTCAACATCAGTCCTTCCAATGCTTACTAAATACTAGCTTTTAATTTATTATCACTTAGTGTTCTCTATCTGGAGAAGGCGATGGCACCTTTTCCAGGACTCTTGCCTGGAAAATCCCATGGAAGGAGGAGCCTGGTGGGCTGCAGTCCATGGGGTTGCAAAGAGTCAGAAACGACTGAGGGACCTCACTTTCACTTTTCACTTTCATGCATTGGAAAAGGACATGGCAACCCACTCCAGTGTTCTTGCCTGGAGAATCCCAGGGATGGGGGAGCCTGGTGGGTGGCCATCTGTGGGGTCACACAGAGTTAGACATGACTGAAATGACAGCAGCAGCAGCAGCAGTGTTCTCTATCATTTAGTTTGTTAATATATATTTATTTATTTGGTTGTGCTGAGTCTTAGTTGAGGCATGTGGGATATAGTTCCCTGACCAGGGATCAAACCTGGGCCCCCTGCACTGGGAGCCCAGTTTTAGCCACTGGACTACCAGGGAAGTCCCCTCACTAGATTCTTGTCAGCCCCAATCTGACAATTCTCGTTCAGTAAACAGGTTCCATTACAAAGGGTACAAGTGATTAGCACAGCTTTCAAGGTTATACTCACATGACTGGCCTCCCAGGTCAGTCTCAATGGACCGGGGATCACAAGCTCTCTTTTACTATACAAACAATCCCATTCTAGTTTATATAGCATTCTGCCTCTATTCAGTTTCATTCCTATTTGAACCTGGGCCTATAGATCAATTCCAGCATCAGAAAACTACTGTAGTACTTTTGCTTTGGCAATGAAAAATGAGACAAAAAGAAATCTAGCTTTATTTATTTAGAAATCTAGCTTTAAAAAACCAACTCCAAACTGTGTTTCTGCATCCACATGCTCATCTTTAAAAAAGGGACAAATACAAGAATTTTAAGGTGATTTTTATGCATCACTAGGATAAATTCTTAATTAAGAAGCAGCGTACCTTAGCACAAGCCTGAAGGGTAAATTTGCTTTCCTTCTGGACCATAGACGGTTTAGGAACTTGGGTCTGAGGTCACCAAGCACCTCCCAAGAGCTATGCTACTCCAATCCTACACAGCATCCTGAAATCACAGCTAAGAACATCCAAAGTGGCCCCAACCAATAGTTCCCATCACTGGATTATAGGAATTACAGTTACCACTCTAAGCATTCTGAGGTAACTATAGAAGAACTAAAAGAACTAGGATGTTACTTGGTTTTTCACCAGGTTAATCTGTGTAGCTAAAATTAGGTTAGACCAGTCTCCCAACTGCCAACACATGATCACAGGACTCTGATATTTACCAGTCACGAGAGCCTCTTTCCATAGGAATGGTACCTTGGCCAAATTCCAGTTTGACAATCTGCCTCTACGTATTAAATTCTCAAAATGTTACTTATTGATCAAATAATTATTATGAACCCATCAAATGTTCCACACTATGGTGAATGCTAAGGAGAACTGAGAGACTTCAATAACTGTCTGAAGAGCTTGTGAAATTCAGCAGTTCAGACTGCTACTGCAATGTGACAGGCTGCTAGATCTAAAAGATGGCCTGTCCCCTACAGTAGAGGCATTAATACATTACACCACACAGATGGAGATTTTTGTGTAAGTCATTGTTCTTTCAGTTATTACTGTAAGATAATTATGGAACTCTGCCTTCAATCTTCACAAAAAGTAGTTCCAATACACATAAACAGTACAGAAGTAATTTAACATAAAGAGTAAAATGCACTGACTCCAAAAATAGTTTATTTTCCCTGAGAGTCTCAGAGTCTACAGAGCATGATATGGACTCCCTCTGCTGGTGTCTAATAGCAACAGCTCATGACACCAAAGAAATCACTGACAAAAGAGCAACAAAGTCAAAGGACTAATCTAAATTTGCTTCTATTTAGGGGATGTTTCATACTGGATTTGACTACGAATCAATCAAAGGCAACAGTAAAAATGATTGTGTTTTATTCCAACTGCTTAAAAAATTATAAATCTTGAATATCTGTGCTATTACAACAGAAGGATAAAAATATTTATTTTGTTTTCATTTGGACATCATGGTGTGACTTTTAGAAGCATATTTTTCTCTCCCAAATGGATTTCTCTTAGTTTCATTTTGGTTCAAGTTAAAATTTTAATCTGAATCCCTATAACCTGTTGAAGAGGTCAAAGACCACAGGGGAATGCTGTCCTGTAATTAGTCCATAGAACACACAAATCACTCTTGGGTATTTGAGAGAACAGAACTGTATTAGCTGGTTACACCCAGTAAAGCTGTCACCACAGCTAGGCTTTTACAATACCGCACTTCTAAAAAGGGCTTCCCAGGTGGCTTGGTGGTAAAGAATCTGCCTGCCAAGGCAGAAGACTCAGGTTCAATCCTGGGAAACATTCCCTGGAGAAGGAAATGGGAACTCACTCCAGTATTCTTGCCTGGAAAATCCCATGGACAGAGGAGCCTGGCAGGCTGCAGTCCATGGGGTCACAAAGTGTTGGACGCAACTTAGCAACTAAAACTTTCACACCCAGGATGGATTATTCTAATTCCAAGTACCCTTTGAGGAATTGCCCCATTTTGACTGCTTTGTGTAAAAATAAAGACTGTTGTTCAAGACAAAAAAAAAAAAAAAAAAAAAAAGAGCAAGATTTCAGCTTCTGCAGCCCAACATAAAGGAGGCAAGAGTTTGTCTGGAGTATAAGTTGAGCCAAGCCATCTACTAGAACAAAATCACATTTCAGAGGAATGTACCAGAATCCAGGGTCTCTATAATGTATTAGTCATAGCACTCAGGATTTCATAACAAATCACTAAGTGCAGTAAGAAACTTGGGCTTCCCTGGTGGCTCAGCTGGTAAAGAATCCACCTGCAATGTGGGAGACCTGGGTTCGATCCCCAGGTTGGGAAGATCCCCTGGAGATAGGAAAGACTACCCATTCCAGTATTCTGGCCGAGAGAATTCCATGGACTGTATAGTCTATGGGGTCACAAAAAGTTGGACATGACTGAGCGACTTTTACTTAGAGTAAGAAAAAGACAAATGTAACCCATACTCCAAAAAAAAAAAAAGCAATCAACAGAAACCAACTCCAAAATGACCTAGGTGATGTAATTAGCAGTGACACAGAACCTGTATCTAGACTCCAATAAAAAACTGATAAAACAATTTTTAAAAAAATGAGCAAAAGGAAGTCTGAACGAACACTTCACAAAGATTTGCAATGGCCAATAAGTACATTAAAAAGTGCTCAACATTTGTCATCAGGGAAATGCAAGTTAATACTACAATGAGATGTCACTTTACACCCTCTAAAATGGCTAAAATTGAAAAGACCAACAGTGCTCTATACGGAGCAACCAGAAATATAACACTTTACCAGAGGGAATATAAAGTACACTCCACTGCTCCAATCCTAGCTATTTATCCAAATATCTGCAAAAAGACTTACAAATATTCAAAGCAGCTTTATTCACAATGACCCAAACTGATAGAACCCCAAAGTCTCCAAAAAGGAAAACGAATAAGGTAACTGTGGTAAATTCATGCAATGGAATACTAGTCTGCAATAAAAAAGAATTAACAATTGGTACACGGCACATATATGGTTCTCACAGGACGGTACAGTGAGTGTGAGCGGGACAAAAACATGTTTACATGACGTTTAAAATGAAACATGACTAAGCTTAATTTAAAAATAAGATCTGTCAAATGGATGCTTAATTTTGATGTAGAGAGGAAAACAGAAGTTTCAATTTTTCAAGTAGCTTTGTAAGTTTGTAAGTTTTACTTACAAGGTGGAACTGAATACTTTCTGGAGATTAAACTTTGCTTGTGAAAACTTATTTTTAAACAAAACAAAAACGCCTTACTTGGGATGTTTCTAACTTGATTTGCTTAAGAGAGCTCTTAACACACATGAAGTGTGTATGGAAAGTTTTTCAAGCAAAGGAAAATAAAAGCATGGATATGGCCCAATGACAATATTAACTTCTTTAAAAGTGGTTCTTATCTCAAGTAGAAAAAGTAAGAGAACAAATGTAAGAGGAGGACCTAAGGTTTACAATGTGAGCAATATTAACACAGATTCAAATATAGGATTTAGATGGTCCAGATGTTCAAGCTAGATTTAGAAAAGGCAGAGAAACCAGAGATCGAATTGCCAACATCTGCTGTATCATCAAAAAGCAAGAGAGTTCCTTAAAAACATCTACTTCTGCTTCATTGACTATGCCAAAGACTTTGACTGTGTGGACCGCAACAAACTCTGGAAAATTCTTACCAAGATGGGAATACCAGACCACCTAACCGGAGAAATCTATACACAGGNATGTCACTTTACACCCTCTAAAATGGCTAAAATTGAAAAGACCAACAGTGCTCTATACGGAGCAACCAGAAATATAACACTTTACCAGAGGGAATATAAAGTACACTCCACTGCTCCAATCCTAGCTATTTATCCAAATATCTGCAAAAAGACTTACAAATATTCAAAGCAGCTTTATTCACAATGACCCAAACTGATAGAACCCCAAAGTCTCCAAAAAGGAAAACGAATAAGGTAACTGTGGTAAATTCATGCAATGGAATACTAGTCTGCAATAAAAAAGAATTAACAATTGGTACACGGCACATATATAGTTCTCACAGGACGGTACAGTGAGTGTGAGCGGGACAAAAACATGTTTACATGACGTTTAAAATGAAACATGACTAAGCTTAATTTAAAAATAAGATCTGTCAAATGGATGCTTAATTTTGATGTAGAGAGGAAAACAGAAGTTTCAATTTTTCAAGTAGCTTTGTAAGTTTGTAAGTTTTACTTACAAGGTGGAACTGAATACTTTCTGGAGATTAAACTTTGCTTGTGAAAACTTATTTTTAAACAAAACAAAAACGCCTTACTTGGGATGTTTCTAACTTGATTTGCTTAAGAGAGCTCTTAACACACATGAAGTGTGTATGGAAAGTTTTTCAAGCAAAGGAAAATAAAAGCATGGATATGGCCCAATGACAATATTAACTTCTTTAAAAGTGGTTCTTATCTCAAGTAGAAAAAGTAAGAGAACAAATGTAAGAGGAGGACCTAAGGTTTACAATGTGAGCAATATTAACACAGATTCAAATATAGGATTTAGATGGTCCAGATGTTCAAGCTAGATTTAGAAAAGGCAGAGAAACCAGAGATCGAATTGCCAACATCTGCTGTATCATCAAAAAGCAAGAGAGTTCCTTAAAAACATCTACTTCTGCTTCATTGACTATGCCAAAGACTTTGACTGTGTGGACCGCAACAAACTCTGGAAAATTCTTACCAAGATGGGAATACCAGACCACCTAACCGGAGAAATCTATACACAGGTCAAGAAGCAAGAGTTAGAACTGGACATGGAACAACAGACTGGTTCCAAGTTGGGAAAGGAGTACATCAAGGCTGTATATTGTCACCCTGCTTATTTAACTTATATGCAGAGTACAGCATGAGAAACGCTGGACTGGAAGAAACACAAGCTGGAATCAAGATTGCTGGGAGATATATCAATAACCTCAGATATGCAGATGACACCACCCTTATGGCAGAAAGAAGAACTAAAGAGCCTCTTGATGAAAGTGAAACAGGAGAGTGAAAATTTGGTTTAAAATTCAACATTCAGAAAACTAAGATTGTGGCATCTAGCCCCATCACTTCATGGCAAATAGATGGGGAAACAGTGGAAACCGTGATAGACTTCATTTTGGGGGGGCTCCAAAATCACTACAGATGGCGACTGCAGCCATGAACTGAAAAGATATTTGTTCTTTGGAAGAAAAGTTATGACCAACGTAGACAGGATATTAAAAAGCAGAGACATTACTTTGCCAACAAAGGTCCATCTAGTCAAAGCTATGGTTTTTCCAATAGTCATGTATGGATGTAAGAGTTGGACTATAAAGAAAGCTGAAAGCCAAAGAATTGATGCTTTTGAACTGTGGTGTTGGAGAAGACTCTTGAGAGTCCTTTGGACAGCAAGGAGATCCAACCAGTCCATCCTAAAGGAAATCAGTCCTGAATAGTCATTGGAAGGACTGATGCTAAAGCTCCAATACTTTGGCCACCTGATGTGAAGAACCGACTCATTTGAAAAGACCCTGATGCTAGGCAAGAGTGAAGGCAGGAGGAGAAGGGGACAACAGAGGATGAGATGGTTGGATGGCATCACTGGCTCAATGGACATGAGTCTGAGTAAACTCCGCGAGTTAGTGATGGACAGGGAGGTCTGGCATGTTGCAGTCTATGGGGTCACAAGGAGCTGGACACGACTGAGTGACTGAACTGAAAATATAGGATTAATAGATATTAAGGATGTTACATATAGGCAAAGTGCTGACTCATCTGAAAAGACTCTGATGCTGGGAAAGATTGAGGGCAGGAGAAGAAGGGGACGACAGAGGATGAGATGGTTGGATGGCATCACTGACTCAATGGACATGGGTTTGGGTGGACACTGGGGGCAGGCTTCAGTTCATGGGGTCACAAAGAGTCGAACATGACTGAGTGACTGAACTGACTGACATATAGACAAAATGATGGAATTGCTTCAAATATGCAATTTTACTTTGCTAGTCTTTTTTTTTTTTTTGCTATTCATTTTTAAATCTGCCTACAATAACTGCCCTATGCTAAATTTTCTATCAAAATACTTTACTATAGAGGGGAAAAGTTTCTACTAATAAAAGAAATTCCAGGATGCACTTACCTTGTCCTGAAGGGTTTGCTGCCATCTTCCTAGTTTCTGTTTCAACTATGTTCAGGGGTCAGCACTTTACAAACACCTGTGAAAAATAACGTGTACACACTTATCTTCATCTCTTCAGAAACATATGTCTGAAAGGCACGCAACTTAAAGCAAGCCACCTCAAGTTATTTAGAGGGCTCAGTTGCTTCAGCCATGTTTGACTCTGTGACCTTAAAGCCTGCCAGGCTCCTCTGTCCATGGGATTTTTCAGACAGTACTGGGTTGCCATTTCCTACTCCAGGAGATCTTCCTGACCCAGGGATGGAACCAGCATCTTTTCTGTCTCCCATATGGTCAGATGGGTTCTTTACCTCTAGCACCACCTGGGAAGCCCACTTAGAGTGAAAGTCAAATGTTTATTTCTGCAGAGGTTGATACCAAGAGTTAGCATTACCATTTTTAATTACATCATTAGGTTACGTTTACCAAATACTACCAAATGTATCAACTAATTGACAGTATCAAGGCGATTACAGGGCTAGGAAGCAAAAATCACTCAACTATAGTGCCTCTGGGTTCATTTAAGATACCTAGCTAACAACTACTGTGTATGCTACTCAAGGCTAAAAAGGGAAACAAGCCGAATATTTCTCCAGTATATACTCTGCGCTCTACACTATATGAGTGATATTAGTTATTTTATTCATCACCACTTTATAAATGGGGAGATTGTGCTGAAGGTAACGAAGCTAGTGTGAATAGTTAGTTTTAAACTTCGTGCTTTTGAACTAGGCCTTGGGTAGATCCCAAATGAGCAAGACCCTACTCTTGCTCTCATGAAACGTAGAATCCAGTGGGAAAACACTGTCTCATTCAAGCAACCATACTAAAAAAAAGTATAATACGCGCTTTTTACAAGGCGTAAACAACGCTCTGTGAGCAGAAACGAACTGATTCTGCTGGCGTGACGAGGTATGCCTTATAAGATGCGCACGAAAAGACAAGAGCTAGTAAACACATGTCGGTTTTGAACAAAATAATGTTAGGTGTCTCCTGCGGCTTAAGTACAGAGCAGACGAAAACCGGATTAGGAAGGGAGGAACAAGAGGGCCATCTTGTGATGGGGGACTTCAAGCAGGGACGTGACAAGG
>SJYA01001287.1:0-31847 GCA_006410615.1 Neotragus moschatus
TGGGCAGTGTGGGGTCACTTCCAAGGCGGTTCCCTCTATTTAGCTTCTTCTATTTGCTTCTCTCTTCAGTGTCTGATTTCTGCCCTGACAGAAGGGAGGCGGTGGAAGTCACTTTTTTTTTTTTTAAGGCTCACTTGGTCAGTCACACTGTGGGGAGGGAGGGATGCTGCTATCAAATAGCACTGGTGTGTATTCGCAGTTTCTCAGCCATGCTGGGCATGCCCCTACACACAGCGCACACCGCTCAGGCTCTATGTTTCTCTGCCGGGAACCATCTGAGGCCGGCCCTAGGCTTCATGCAACTCCCTGGTCTAAGCCGCTCAGGCTCGGCGCCCAGGTAGTTGCATGTTCGGTTGGGCCTGAGTTTTGTGCCCTTCCCAGGACCAAGTAGCTCAGGTGTTTGGCAAACGCATGCGTGTGGCTTATTGACTTTTCCTGCTGCTCAGTTTTCTGGGTGTACTGCTGGCACCCCTTTTCAGGCAGAAGGTGACTGTCCAGCACCCCAAGAAGTCTTAGTTAGCAGAGAAGCCTGCTTGCAGTTTGGTAAGTAAAGTCTCTCCGGGGCTGTGATTTCCACTTTCCAGCCCTTACGGCTCTGGCTGCCTGTCACTGGTGGGGGATGGTCTGCAGCCGGCTATTTCTGTCTCATCATTTTTTCTGTGCACGATCCTGGTGGTGTCTTATGTTAGAGCTTTTCACGTGGTAACTGTCCTGCAGTCTGGTGTGCTAGCCTAAGTTAGGTTACTCTGGTTACGTGCAGGGCATTCCGGCCTGATTCTTAAGAAGCAATGCAGCCTGCGCCTCCTGCGCCTCCCTGCTCAGCCCCCACTTGCTAGTGGCGGATGCAGGCATCTGCTCTGCTTCTCCGCTGATGGAGTTACCATTGGGGTCGTAATCTGTTGGTTTTAATTTTTTTCTTCCCTGTTATGTTGCCCTCTGTGCTTCCAAGGCTCACCACAGATTCTGCAGTGAGAATGTTTCCTGGTGTTTGGAAACTTCTCTATTTTTAAAACTCTCTTCCCAGGACAGGACTCCCTTCCCGGGACAGAGCTCCCTCCCTACCTCCTTTGTCTGTTTTTTTCGTCTTTTGTATTTTTCCTACCTGTTTTTGAAGACAATGTTCTGCTTTTCTGGATGCCTGATGTCCTCTGCCAGCATTCAGAAGTTGTTTTCTAGATTTTACTCAGCGTTGAAATGTTCTTTGGATGAATTTGTAGGGGACAAAGTAGTCTCCCCGTCCTATTCCTCTGCCATCTTAGGACCCTCCTCATTCATTCTTTCATATAATTAAACCTTGTTTCATTTTCACCTTTTATTTTTGTAATCAATAGAGTTATATTAAATCATTACTTATACTAAATGGATTACTATTTTTGCATAACTTAAATGGATTTTTTTGATTTTTTTTCTTTTTATATAATATGATGATGGCTCACAAAAGTTCTAGATTTTAGTTTAATCAATATAAAATGACTTTCTGTTGCCCATTTAGTAGTTTTTCATCTTTAATATTCACTCTGATTTGACTATTGCTGTTCCTGTGTTTGTTTGCATTAGACTGATGACATTTTGCCTCTAATTTTTATTGTCCAATGTATTTTTTATTCCAATTATTTAAATAATGTGATTTTTAACCAAGTTCAGAAAACATCAATTCAATAATAAGAAAAATAGTTCTCTAGTAATTCCAACTCCATTGCTGCTGAGTTGCTTCAGTCGTGTCCAACTCTGCATGACCCCACAGACGGCAGCCCACCAGGCTCCCTTGTCCTTGGGATTCTCCAGGCAAGAACACTGGAGTGGGTTGCCATTTCCTTCTCCAGTGCATGAAAGTGAAAAGTGAAAAGGAAGTTGCTCAGCCATGTCTGACTCAGCAACCCCATGAACTGCAGACTACCAGGCTTCTCCATCCATGGGCTATTCCAGGCAGGAGTACTGGAGTGGGTTGCCATTGCCTTCTTCATCCAACTCCATAGTTGACTACTATTAATACTTTTATATGTAGAAGCTCTCTTATCTGTGTGAGTTAATTGAAAAAGTTAGTAAAAGGAAAAATTCATAAAAGTGGAATATGTATATCAGAATTTTATTTTAACTTAAAGCTTATACTGTATATTAAATCAGTGCTCATTTTTATGTACACAGAAGTTTTTTCTATATGAAATCCACTATAAGATGGTGATGATGAGGATGACAATGATAATATTCGTGTCTTGAGTATTTTTTATTTTCTCCTTTTTGTCTGCCAAATTAAGTTCCAAAATCATGTTTTCAAACTTTGGCCTTTGTAATTCCTTGTATCCTTAAGGGGCCTTCCCAGGTGGCACTAGTGGTAAAGAACCCGCCTGCAAATGCAGGAGACATAAAAAATGGTGGTTCAATCCCTAGGTTGGGAGGATCCCCTGGAATGACAACCCGCTCCAGTATTTTTGGCTGGAGAATCCTACAGACAGAGGAACCTGTCAAGGTACAGTCCATAGGGTTGCAAAGAGTTGGACACACCTGAAGCAACTTAGTACACATGCACATACCCTTAGGGACCTGATTCTCAGGCCCTGTATCCTAGAGATTATTTTTAGACTAGAGAGGGATTTTAATTTTTCAGGTTTAACAAGTCATCAAGGTATTTTAGACACAGGTGAAATTGAGCCACTCAGAAAAATTGCTTTGGTATGACCAATAAGCCTTTCACGGTTCAGCTGTTTCTGACTATCTCTCATCTCTCACTCTTGCAAAGCCATCCTATCTATTCACATCAATTATACTTAAGCATTTGGAATCTCTGGATGCTGTCAGTTTATTTGCTAGCAGTGCTTTCTTCACTACCATGCGCCCTCTTCAAGTTGTCCATCTGCAACCACCAGTTCATTTGTTCACATGCATCTTTTGTGCCCTTTCCTTTTAAAGCCATCAATCATTTTGACTGTGTGAGGGAAGGGCTTTTTGGAAACCATCTTACCAATACCACCTTTCTCTAGCACCTACTCTCCTCTAAGAAACCGTCAGAACAATCCCCACCATGGTCTGTGCTCATTTAACCCAGACACTGGGAGATTTCTGCAATCCCACAGTCACCCATTAACAGGGGAATTCCTACCGTTGTGTTGCTCTGATCTGTACAACCCTCCTATGTTACTCAAATCTTTCCATTATGTTTCCAGAAGTGTGGCTAGGAAATTAGCACTGTATCTTCAGCTTTCTTCTTGAACATTCCCTCTACCTTCTAGCTTAACTGAACCTAACTGCCCCATGAAGACTCCACATTCTCAAAATGAAGCATTCTGAAGTAACAGCTCAGGTTGCTATCCTGCTCAACCCCACTTTCTTGCAAACTATTACTTTTTCTTCCTTTTGCAAGAGACATCTGCTGTTACTGCTGTTACTGTTACTACTACAACATCATTATAATTCTCCATGTTGCTACTCTCTAATTGCTGTCACCTGGTCACTTTCATCATTCACTGAAGACAAACCAGTCTGCATTCAAGATATCTATTTTGCACATGTCTGACCTTATGTAACTTTTAGGTCTAACACACTTACACATGATAGGTAGACATGGCAGTTGCCAATCTTAGAAACAGTGTGAAAAATAACCCTCTTCCTTCTTATTTGTCTCAGTTGATCTCAGTAACTTCCAGGTTAATTCATTCTGCCTAGTCCTCAATAGGAGAAGGCAATGGCACCCCACTCCAGTACTCTTGCCTGGAAAATCCCATGGACGGAGGAGCCTGGTAGGCTGCAGTCCATGGGGTCGCTAAGAGTCAGGCACGACTGAGCGACTTCACTTTCACTTTTCACTTTCATGCATTGGAGAAGGAAATGGCAACCCACTCCAGTATTCTTGCCTAGAGAATCCCAGGGATGGGGGAGCCTAGTGGTCTGCCATCTATGGTGTCGCACAGAGTCGAACATGACTGAAGTGACTTAGCAGCAGCAGCAGCAGTCCTCAATAGAATTGCAGTACGTTTCATATGCTATAGTTATACAATGTTCCCATTCTGTGGTTACATATTCTGAATATAAAGTGTGCATACGTATGTGTATATTTAATATATATATGAATGAATAAAAGTCTTTGTACATAAATATATGTGAATAATGTGTTTTTATATTAGATGTTTGTATTCTCTAAATCTTCTGTTAAATGTTAAAACTGTTTAGAGAACAAGGGCTGTGATGTCTATGGTAACTTGTTTCCAGATTTTGTCTCTTCCCAGAGCTCTGACAGGTGAGAAAATGGAATTTTTGTTGGAGAACTTCTGTACTTTATTTATAAAATCATGGTACTATTCTCGAACATTTTCACCTTTCTTTTTTTCCAAGTGCTCAATAATAAGAAGGTAGCAGGGTCTTTTACTTCAGAACAAATATGAAGATATGTAAGATCATGTTATTGAATAGTCAAAGGATTGCTATGGAGACTAAAGAATACTTTCAAGCTAGAATAACGACTTTGAATTAAGGAAAAAATACTTAGGTACTTGTCCTAGATCAGAGATCAGAGCTGGTGTAAGTTGCCCAAGCACTGACTGGCTCTGTGTTTTTCAGAGTGCTATTTTATGAAGTCATCTGATGACCAGATTTCTAAACATAGACCTTGTAAATCAGAGGGAAAAATCCAGAAGCCATTTTTATACACCAAGGTCATATGAAAATTTCCATTCTGTAATAATTTGTTTGATGTTATCCGCCCTTTGCTTAAACTTTGGGGAGCAGATTTAATTAAGAAATTCTAATGGAATATTTATAGAAATAGTAAATAATCAAATCATCATTATTTAGTTTGACATTTGGTTTTTCCTATCTTTATCTTTGGATTATACTCTCCTCTCCCCTTTCTTTCATGATCAGACATGCCTCATAGTGCCAAGACCAGAAAAAGTCAAAGTTTCCCCTGGGAAAATGACTACAGAATAGCTGAGGTCAGAGACTAGTTAACTTCTATAACCAGTTATGGAATTTTAGGGATAAGAATGAAAAAATAGAGCATGAGATTAAAAACACACAAAGATACAGTCCTAAGAATTATAGTGTCACTCTCCTATAACCCAAGCTCTCTCTGCATTAGGCACTGATGGGCAATACAGGTAGTTGCTCTTCTTTGGCAGAAAGAAAACCATTTACAGATACTTTTAGCAACAGGCATGCTCTCAGCTAGGCACACTACTGAAACTATTTTGATAAATATGTTTAAGTTGGTACAAAAGTCATTGTAGTTTTTCATTGTTGACAATTGCCATTTAATACTTGAATATATTCATAAATATATGTAGTTATGTTTTACATTTTAATGAGCATTTCTCACTCTATGCTTTTTTAATGACATTGCTTGCTGTTTATTTTATATTTATTTTAGACTATAGAAATTATGCTAGATAAAAAGCAAATTTGAGTGATTTTTTCAATTTGAGTTCAAAATGGGTCATAAAGCAGCAAAGACATTTGGCCCAGAAACTGCTAATGAACATACAGTGGAGAAGTGGTTTAAGAATTTTTGCAAATGATTTAAGAATTTTTGCACAGGTTTAAGAATATTTGCAGATATTACTTTGCTGACTAAGGTCTGTCTAGTCAAGGCTATGGTTTTTCCTGTGGTCATTTATGGATGTGAAAGTTGGATTGTGAAGAAGGCTGAGTGCCAAAGAATTGATGCTTTTGAACTGTGGTGTTGGAGAAGACTCTTGAGAGTCCCTTGGACTGCAAGGAGATCCAACCAGTCCATTCTGAAGGAGATCAGCCCTGGGATTTCCTTGGAAGGAATGATGCTAAAGCTGAAACTCCAGTACTTTGGCCACCTCATGCGAAGAGTTGACTCATTAGAAAGACTGTGATGCTGGGAGGGATTAGGGGCAGGAAGAGACGGGGACGACCAAGGATAAGATGGCTGGATGGCATCACTGACTCGATGGATGTGAGTCTGAGTGAACTCTGGGAGTTGGTGATGGACAGGGAGGCCTGGTGTGCTGCGATTCATGGGGTCACAAAGAGTTGGATATGACTGAGCGACTGAACTGAACTGAAGATTATTTGCAAGTGGTTTAAGAAATTTTGCACAAGAATTTTTGCAAAGATGAGGAGCCCAGTAGCTGGCCATCAGAAATTGACCATGAACAATTGAGAGCAATCATTGAAGCTGACCCTCTTACAACTACACAAGAATTTGCCCAAGAAATCAATGTTGACCATCCTATAGTCATTTGGCATTTGAAGCAAATTGGAAAAGTGAAAAAGTTTAAGTGGTGCCTCATGAACTGATCAAAAATAAATAATATCATAGTTTTGGAGTGAAGTCTTCTCATTCTGTGCAACAACAAGGAACCATTTCTTGATCAGATCGTGATGTGTGACAAAAACAGGATTTTATACCACAGCTGACAACAGCTTATCAATGGTTGGATTAATAAGAAGCACCAAAGCATGTTTCAAAACCAAACTTACACCAAAAAAGGTCATCATCACTGCTTGGTGGTTGGCTGCTGGTCTGATCCACTACAGCTTTCTGAATCCCAGCAAAATCATTACATCTGAGAAGTGTGCTCAGGAAATCTATGAAATGCACTGAAAACTGCAATGCCTACAGAAGGGATTGGTCAACAGAAAGGTCTTGATTCTTCTCCATGACAATGCCTGACCACACTTTACTCAACTAACACTTCAAAAGTTGAATGAATTTGACTATAAAGTTTTGCCACATCTACTGTGTTTGCCTGACCTCTCGCTAGCCAACTACCACTTCAAGCATCTGGACAATTTTTGTTTTTGTTTTTGGAAAACACTTCCAAAACCAATAAGAGGCAGATAATGCTTTCCAGAATTTATCAAATGCTGAAGCACAGATTTTTATGCCTCAGGAATGCACTTATCTCACATTGGCAAAAGTATGTTGATGTAATGGTTCCTATTTTGATTGATAAAGATGTATTTGAGCCTAGTTATGATTTAAAATGCACAGTCTGAATCCACAATTACTTTTGTACCAACCTAATAATTTCATGTAACTATGGGGATTCATGACAATCACTGTGTAGTGAAAATTTTACTTAAGTATTTATTCAAGTAACTGAAGCAAAGGAGAATAGAATTAGCATTTACTGAAAACAGAATTATAGGTTTGGGAGATTAGCAGAACAGTAATCAGTAAGGTTTCATTCTATAAACACATTCTTGAAAAGTGATACTTAATCCCAAAGGAATAACCTCCTAGACTCTGTATTCTGCAGACATAATTAGTAAATATTTTTATTAGTCAAGAACATTTACTGAATAAATATATGTTAATAATTGCAATCAGAATAAAATGTTTTTGTGATTTCATAGTATTATTCCTCTGTGACCTGCAAGTCTAATGATTACTACCTAAATGGAAGTTCACATTTAGGTAAATAAACAAGAATGAACAAGTCATTTTGAATATTTAAATTAATTTACTTTCAATTTTTTAAGAAAAGGAAACATTTGTGCTTTTACGTACTAAATAGAGATTTATGCTATATATTTAGTTTATATAAGCATAAATAATGTTTTGAAGTATTATTTGAGTAATGCAATGTGAGAAATATACTGTATTAAAGTCTCCACTGAGACACACTGTAGAACCAGTGATTATGTAGGTTGAAAAAAAGTCTATATTTCTAAGATTTTAAAAAAAAAAAGCTTACAGATTTCCAGAAAATGTCCTAGGCGAAAAAAGATATCTCTGTCTGGAAACACAACCAGCTTTGGTTTGAAAATGCAGCTCTTAAATAGTGCCTTAATTCTATCTTTCCGCCAATTTTAACGTAGCTACACCAGTTTCTTTTAGCTAATGTTTTTATCATATATCTTTTTAATTTTTCAGTGTTTATGCTTTACATATATCACATTTAAACAAAATATAATTTTATTTCCAGAATATAATGCTCCTTGTGAATTTGTCTCTTTGTTCGATTAATTTCAGTGTAATCACTAATTCTTATCATGTTAACGAATGTTTTCTATTTGTTCTGACCATTTTGTGATCTTTAATTTGCTTTCCTTTGTTATTTATAAGTCATGCACTCTTTCCTTATTGTTTTAGTGTTAAGCCAGATTACATGTCCTTGGTTAACTAAAATCTACCACTAATCTTCAATTCTTCTCTTTCCAGGCAACACTAAAGTCTTAAAATGTTTGCTTTCCATTTTTTTAATTTATGAAGATTTTTATTACTATTTATGAATATACTCTATAGTTAATATAGAATTATATAGTTTTTAATAGCTTGTTAGATTTTTTCTTTTTTTTTTTTTTTNGATTTAAAAAAAAAAAAGCTTACAGATTTCCAGAAAATGTCCTAGGCGAAAAAAGATATCTCTGTCTGGAAACACAACCAGCTTTGGTTTGAAAATGCAGCTCTTAAATAGTGCCTTAATTCTATCTTTCCGCCAATTTTAACGTAGCTACACCAGTTTCTTTTAGCTAATGTTTTTATCATATATCTTTTTAATTTTTCAGTGTTTATGCTTTACATATATCACATTTAAACAAAATATAATTTTATTTCCAGAATATAATGCTCCTTGTGAATTTGTCTCTTTGTTCGATTAATTTCAGTGTAATCACTAATTCTTATCATGTTAACGAATGTTTTCTATTTGTTCTGACCATTTTGTGATCTTTAATTTGCTTTCCTTTGTTATTTATAAGTCATGCACTCTTTCCTTATTGTTTTAGTGTTAAGCCAGATTACATGTCCTTGGTTAACTAAAATCTACCAGTAATCTTCAATTCTTCTCTTTCCAGGCAACACTAAAGTCTTAAAATGTTTGCTTTCCATTTTTTTAATTTATGAAGATTTTTATTACTATTTATGAATATACTCTATAGTTAATATAGAATTATATAGTTTTTAATAGCTTGTTAGATTTTTTCTTTTTTTTTTTTTTACTAGATCACAGATTTACTGAGTTTACCATTTTTCATTCCTCTGTGTATCTTCAACCAACCATGGCCTTTATAGTTTCTTCTGGATGTACAACATCCCTTATTATAATATTTGTTTTAGTACAATCTGTTAGGTAACATATCTTTTTCTGAGTTATGGAAAGAAAATATGTCTATTTCCCTTTATTTATTGGCATGTATTTTCAGTAGCTAATATTTTATTTGGATAATGATTTTCTTTTAGGACTAAGAATATGTCATTCCACTGTATATTGGCATTGTTTGTATAGAAATCATTCATAAGTGCCTACTACTACTCCTTGTAGTCTGTTTTCTTTTTCTAGTGACTTAATATTTTGTCTTTGTCATTAGTTTTCATGCTTTTACAAAGGCTATATGAAATTCTTTTATCTATAAGTTGATTGCATGTGCAGAATAAGCTTGCTAAATCTGAAGGTTGAGGTATTTTTATTAATTTAGGAACTTTCTTAGTCAAATCTCTTTAGTCCTGCCTTATCTTCCATCTCTTTTCTTTTTGGGATACTAATTACATGTACATTAAATCTTTTACCATGTTGCATCTTTTCGTTTTTTTCTATCTTCTTATTACTCAGTGTTTTTTTCCTACTTACTTTCTCCTGACTTTACATTCTAGTTTTGTAAGTATCTCCTGAATTGTATTTAACCTCCTGTGACACTCACTCCCTGAATCCCTAATTTTGTGTGCTATATATTTTTAAATTCTATAATTTATTTTTTTCTCTTTTTAAGTACATGTTTCCAGTTCTCTCTTTGAATATTCTGTCTTGGTCTTTATCTTTTTAATGTAGTGATGATCCTTTTTTCTTTTAAGTCTATATCAGATAATTTCACTTTCTAGAGCCACTGATTCCATTGTTAGTTCGTTTGCTGATTTTAATTCATGTTACTCCTTATATTTATGTCTCACACTTTTTGATTTTGTAGTAAATAGTTTGGAAAAAGCAAACATTTTGAGAGAAGGAATAATATTTTCTTCCTCTGGGGTAATTTTTTCTTGGCTCATCCTGAGATGACCAAAAATATGATACTATTATATGTAAACTTCAAGAACTGGAATTTTTAAAAATTTAAAATTGAAGTTAGCTACAGTTTGTGTGAATATTCTTGTATGTGCCAGCTCATCCTTATTTCTTGGGTAGTACTTTGCCATTCTAACTCCAAATAGAGAGTGGATTGCTAGAAACATTATTCTTCATGGGCACTGTGCTCCAATATTTATGTCCTAGCTCCAGGAGACAATCAAAAATGCTACCCAGCCTTTTAGTTACTTTTCTCATATCAATAAGTCAGAATGTTGAGCTCATTTATTGGCCATTTTCTTCACAACGGTTTTAGCTCTTTGGTAACTTCTGTTAGGTTTTATATATACTCCAGGCTAATTTTTTTGGCAGGTAATTTAATATGAGTTATCTAAGTTTTAATTATCTGAGGTCAATATTTAATGTATTTTGCAATCATGGTTGTCTTGATGTCCTCTATTGGAGAAACTGATAGCCTTTTCTGGGTTCAAATTCTATCATGACCTTTATTAGTTTTGAAATTTGGCAACTAATTGCACTCTTCTTACCTAAATCCCTTCAACTATAAAAAAGGGACAAACTACATTTTATTAATATAAAATGTATAAGACATTAAAAGCCATTCCTGGTATATATAAATTGCTATGTACTATTGTACAGTTACTACTTGATATATGCTGAATGCAGCATGTTCTTTAATGCACCTTTCCTTTGTAATATGTTTCTCTCTTGGTCAGCCCTCTTTCAGAGTTTCAGAAGTAAATCTATTCATTTATTAAAAAAAAAAAGACTGGCTATGGCATTTTCTGAAATTCAACAACAAAATAGCTATATTTCTTTTTCTGACAAATATTATACCTCCTTATTACATATGTATTTATATTTTTTCTAGTTGTTTTTCCTTTCCATTTCACAGGATATCATATAATGTTAGATTTGAATGGGCAGTTTAGTTCAGTGACTCCAAAATATTTCGCTGGCTACATCAGAATTGTGAAAAAGTTTTGCAAAAATCAATCTTGGGAGCAGCTGACCCAGGATATTCATATGCATTTATTCTGGAATAGTTTTCAAGAATTGAACTATAACAGGACTTTTCTTCATTATGTTACATCGCCCCTGCATCTTAGTCAATTGCCATTAAACACACACATTTTATTCATTTATAGAGGATGCTGTATGGTCATTTTCATGGCATCATGATTTAGTTTTTAAATCTCAGGGCTTGGAACATTTTTTAAATTCAGTAATAAAGTATGAAAAAGTTTATTCTGCTTATGATCTTAACATTGTGGTGGTAAAAATGTCTTGGGGAATTATTTATCCTTTTCTATATTTAAAAATTGAAAACCCCACCATTGAATTATTTAAGCAGTTTTGAATTCTATAAACTGCATTCCCACCGAATACATTTCAAATATGAAAGCATCAGAATATAGTAACATAAGTTAAGAACTTATTTATGTTTCAGCATAAGCCTTATTTTTTCAAAGGTAGGCTACAGTTCTCTAAATTGTGATTTAAAGAGGCATGGTAAAAAGACAAAAATACATTTATGGATTTTATTCACATTGTATGTTAACCCCATTAAGTCAGTCTAAATTCTCATAAGCCTATTTGATAGAAGTATAATGTTATTTTGTTTGTTTGTTTACCAACATTTAGAATGCATTTAGTAACAGGGTCCATAATCTCCTCATTCTGCCCCAGACAGGTCTTATGCCACCTACATTTAATATTATCATATCAAGAAGTACTTACTTTTCAAGGCACTAATCCTATTGCACTATTTCCATCCTTACTTGTCATTATCTCTAAATGACATTAAATCTGAAGAGAACAGGGATCTACACTTATCTGATCTATCTGATCATTATTTACCCCAGTCCCAGTCAAGTGTCAGGCCTATGATATGTTTTAATAAACAGTAATACTTTTTTAAGCAATTGTTTGAATGATTCAATAAATGTATCTGCTCTTTAAGATCAGGAAGGTATATGAGACTGAAAGAGAGTTGTTAACTGGAGTTTAGATGAATGGTTACACAGTATAGATGTTTTTATTTCCCCAGAGCTATTTCTACTGAATAAAAGTCAGTGCTCATACTTAACTTTGAATCACAAAGACTTTAACTTTGCTGTTTTTCGTTTTTATTTTTTAAACTAGTGTACATCTGAGATCTCCGACTTAGTGGGTGGTGATAATTATAAAGTGACATGAGTGAAACAAAGGTCAAAATTATTCTGGCAAAAAGCACACCACACCGTGCTTTGAGTAAACATATCAGTTAAATTCATAGATAAAATAGCAATTCAGTGCCATCTATGTCCATTATAACTAATTCAAACTTATCCTCTATGATGACTATCTCATTTGTCATTTAGAAAATAAAAAATGTGAATTCTGAAGATAATAATTAGCAACTGAAGTTGAATAATTAAATCTATCATAGCAGAAGTTTTCTATGGAGAAAGAGAAATGATGTTGCTTAGCAAGATTAAACTAACTTAAGATAGTTTGTCATTCCATTTTGAGGCTACTGAATACAGTATTCTTCTTTAATTGATCTATATTCATGTCTGCAACAAGATATAAGCTTCAGAGAATATATACACACACACACATATATATATATATACAGAGAACACACACACATGTATAAACATATATACACACACATGCATACACAGGGAACACGCACACACACATATGCACACATTAAGCATATATTTGAGGAGATCAGAAGCTATCAGTTCACTAAAATATTATGTGGATGGTGACAAGGTTGGTGACAATTCCAAAATTCTGTTTCCTAAAGCTTAATCATGCTTCTTGAAAAGCTAGCCCTCCACTGTGAAGCAAGAGGGGTAATATTTATCAGGTATAGCTCCCTTTATGCTCAGCCTTGTTCTGTGTCTTATATCCGTTCAATCATTTCATCCTCACAACAGTCCTTGAAGTACATATATTGTCATCTCTACAGATGAATGAAATTTGTTATTTTCAACTTCCCAGGCCCAACTATTGTTTGACTTCCTTCTCCAGAAACTTTTATGTATGTATATATAAATATATACACACGTGTATGCAAATATATGCTCACCTGTGGATGCAAATATATATACATATGTGCATGTGTGTATAAATACATATATACATATATATATGTATATACATATGTTAAGTCACTTCAGTCATGTTCAATTCTTTGCAACCCTATGGACTGTAGCCCACCAGACTCCTCTGTCCGTGGACTTCTCCAGGCAAGAGTACTGGAGAGTGTTACCATGTTTTCCTCCAGGGGGAATAACCTCAACCCAGGAATCAAACCTGCATCTAATGTCTCTTGCATTGACAGGCATATTCTTTACCACTAGTACCATCTGGGGAGCCCAACATATACATACATACACACACACACACACACACACACATATAGAGAGAGAATATCCATACTATTGCTGTGTTTACCTTTGAAAACTGTACATTGGTATATTCTATCAGTCATATTTTATCTCACTTTTTAAAACCTAACATTATATTTAATTTTTTTTGGTGAATTCAAACATACAGAAAGTGCATAAATATTAAATGTGAAGTTGGATAAATTTTTGCCGAATTATGAGCCCTTAGAACTTCCTGTGTTCATGATTGTAAGTGAAATCATCCCAGGAAGCTGCTCTGGAGTCTTCGTTCACTTGTCATGCCCTTAACTGATTTCTGTTACCATGGATTAGATGTGTTATTGCTTTAACTCTAAATAAATGGGGTCATATTTTCCTCAGCACTATTTCTTGTGAGATTTCTCTCTTTAATTTGGAATACTGATTCTTTTATTTTTACTTTCAATAGAATTTTATGAATGTACTACAATGGTACATTCTATTGTTTTGATATGGGGTTATGTCTAGTTTTTTCCATACTGTTGAGTATTTAAATTGGCATTGCCACTTTGAAAACCATTGAAACGAATATGAGCTACTAAATCTACTGATCTAATCTGCTAAAGCAAAATGTATTATACCCTCCAAACCAGCAGTTTCACTTTGAGGTGAATATTCAACAACAACAACAAAAAATATATATATATATACACACACATATGCACAAAATGTTCAATAAAATATTATTTATAATAGCCATCATTTACTTTTCAATTCTAGCTTGATAATGTATGAACCTAGTTCTGTCACTTTCATTGTTTAAGATTATTCACTGTGTGAATATTAAGACTTTGTTTCTCTTGTTGTAAATATTGTAATGTCACATTGGGCTGAATAGCCCAGATTTGGCCAAATCACATTGGTCTCTTTGCAGCAAGCCCCCTGATGTTGTCCCACTGTTTATCAAAATAAGTTTATACCCTTAAAATGGACCATGGGGCACCTCGTGATCTGGTCTCTATGAAGCTCTACATCTTCATCTTGTTTCACTCTCTGCCCAGTATTCTAGATACTTTGTCTTTGGAAGTTTTCAGAGTTTCTGCCTCTAATGACTCTATTCCTTATTTCCCTATATTTCAGCCTCCTGTAAGTTTCCTTCATGGAAAACCACGATGTGTAATTCTATATCTGTTTTTTTTTGCTCTTCCAAACCATATCTAATTAAATCTAGATATTCCATAGTATAATTGCTTCATTTACAGTATACTATGATTTTTTCACTATAATTAAAACATAGCAGATCTACAATACACAAGCACATATGCTATTTACATCTGATTACTTAAGTAAATTACATCATAAATATGTAAATAGCATTAATCTTGGCTAGTGAAGAGTATTAGCAAACTAGTTTTCTTCTTTATGCTTATAGAAATACTCTAAGTTTTCTACAACAGAGATAGTATTTTTGTAATAAAGATGTAAAACTATAATAAAATAACCAATTTTCAAAGTATGTTGACATAAAGTCTTAAAGATTATTGTGTATAATGATTTTTTGGATCCATAAAGGTTTAAAATGCCCTCTGATATCTTGTTGAAATTATCCCCTTATAACTATCTAAAATAGTGTATCATGGAAACACCTGTGATTGTTCAGTTCTCAATAGGAATAGTTTTTCCTTTGGCAACAGGAAGCCTGCTCTTTTGTTGGCAGTGGGGTTTTCATGAATATGGACAAGTACTTGTTAGGACATATTTCGTAACAATAGCAGTTTATTTTTTTCAAACCACAAAGAAGAAAATATTTTACTATTCACATAGTTAATTTTATCATTAGCATATTAGCATTTTGTTTTATGTTTAAAATAGATTTTTAAAATATTGCATGATTATTTTTCATCAGGTAATAGTGCAAAGAGAAAATACTCATTGAGTATAATTTATTTGTTGTCTTAAGTGTTGTCTAATTTTCTTGGTATACAATTCATAAAATATAGGAAATAAAACTGTATGGAGTAGAACTATGAAGGAACAAAAAGAATGGCCCCAGTGATTAGAATACTGAAGAAAGTTCCACAGAGACCTACACACATTGGATCTGGGTTTCCCTGAATGAATAGAACAAGGGTAGGTGAGAGACAGGATATGTGAAGCAAACATAGCTAATTTGGTGACTTATATTGAGATAATAATAATATATATTAATACGACAAATAAACCTCAAACCAATGGTGTCTTACACAAAACTTTTGGGTCTTAATGTGTTTCAGAATTTAAAGCTCATAAGAAGTGAGAAACGCAATACTGAGCTTTAATTCACTATAATACCCAGTAGTGTCTGGAACAGCATCCTGTAATCAAACTAATCAATTTCTCCATTAAAGTAATCATATTTGCATACAAAATTCTCCAAGACAGGCTTCAGCAATACATGAACCGTGAACTTCCAGATATTCAAGCTGGTTTTAGAAAAGGCAGAGAAACCAGAGATCAAGTTGCCAACATCCGCTGGATCATGGAAAAAGCAAGAGAGTTCCAGAAAAGCATCTATTTCTGCTTTATTGACTATGCCAAAGCCTTTGACNTTTTTTTTTTTTAAATTTTCAAATGAGGGAGAAACAGAATGGCAGAGTCAACACAGCTAGAAACGTCACATAACTAGAAGGTAATGGAGCAAGGATTGAAATGGAAGCCATTTCTGGTATATTGCCTCTCTCATTATATATTCCAGCCACTTTTCTGTGGGTTGTATGCAGGATGTGAATGAAGAAGGGTTTGGGGTTGATGTCAAAGAGATAGACATGATGCAGGGAAACTGTAAAGAAGTGAGAATAGGGACACAGTGGGGATTAAATATCTAATGGCTGTTCTCAAGGAGATTTGTCTAATCTATGGGTTATCAGTTCTTTTCCAACTATTCTCATTTGTCCCATGCAATGAAAAAATTTGCTAGGAGATATATCAGCAGAACAAATAAATGCAAGAATTATTTGGATGTTAATTCTTCTTATTCTTAAATGGATTTCAGTTACAGTTCTTAATCCTTTCATGCCCAGAAGAAGCAGCTTAAACCATTTTCTTGGAACTAAACTTTACTAGAGTCCAAGAACAGTTTTTGAAAATCTGAAATATCCTTGGAAAGCCCATGTAATTTTTTTGCCAAGAAAGATGGAACTCCTGGGTTACTTTTCTAAACTTGAAAATACATCTCAGGCTGCCAGGAGTGGGGAGACTTGTTCATATCCCACACTACCTGTAAAGGGATGCTGAAACAATCAATGCTGGTCCCTGGAAAGCTGTCCACTGCTCCATTCATGATTCAGAGAGGAAGAATGCCTGACTCGTTGCGTGTATCTGTGGTATAATGGGAAGGTGTAGAGCCAGAGAAAGAAGAAGTCTGATTTCTATGAACCACACATTTCTTGCAGTATAACAAAACTAAGCCAAGCTGCTTGTCTTCTCTGGTCACAGCGTCCTCACCTTTAAAATGAGAAACTATAAACTCGAAATAGATGGACAGACATAGAGAACAGACTTGTGGTTGCCAAGGGGGAAGAGAGGGACGGAAGTATTGGGATTAGCAGATGCCAGCTCTTGTATATATACATGATGGATAAGCAATAAGGTCCAGCACAAGGAATTATATTCAATTTTCAATGATAAACCCTAATGGAAAAGAATATGAAAAAAATATATGTGTATAACAAAAAGAGGTAGCAAATGCCAAAAATCAAGGTCTTGTCAGAGATATGATGCTCTTCACTTATTACATAACAANCAGCTCTTGTATATATACATGATGGATAAGCAATAAGGTCCAGCACAAGGAATTATATTCAATTTTCAATGATAAACCCTAATGGAAAAGAATATGAAAAAAATATATGTGTATAACAAAAAGAGGTAGCAAATGCCAAAAATCAAGGTCTTGTCAGAGATATGATGCTCTTCACTTATTACATAACAACTATTTGTTGAATAGCTTCTTCTAGTTGAAGCTGGGTGTTACAAAAAGAAAAAAAAAAATTTAAAAAGCAGGGTTTCTTTGCTCATGGAAATCTCAGCCTAGTGGAAAATAAAGACAGTTAAGTTGAGCACATAATCTGTGTCTTGATGAATTTTGTGGGAATGCACAGGAGCTACCTAACTGAGATTCAAAGTAAAGTTTTGCAATAAAGTGAAAAATTATTTAAAACCCAGTGCAGATTTAGCCACAGCTCTCTTCCATTTGTGAACAGCATAGGTTATTTCGGTTCAGTTCAGTTGCTCAGTAATGTCCGACTCTTTGCAGCCCCATGGACTGCAGCATGCCAGGCCTCCCTGTCCATCACCAACTCCTGGAGTTTACCCAAACTCATGTCCATTGAGTAAGTGATGCCGTCCAATCATCTTTTCCTCTGTTGTCGCCTTCTCCTCCTGCCCTCAATCTTTCCCAGCATCAGGGTCTTTTCCAATGAGTCACTTCTTTGAATCAGGTGACCAAATACTGGAGTTTCAGCTTTAGAATCAGTCATTCCAATGAGCACTCAAGATTGATCTCCTTTAGGATGGACTGGTTAGATCTCCTTGCTGTCCAAGGGATGCTCAAGAATCTTCTCAGTCTTTTGATCTGAACCACAGTTCAGTTCAATTCTTCAGGGCTCACCTTTCTTTATAGTCTGACTCTCACATCCATACATGACTACTGAAAAAACGATAGCCTTGACTAGATGGACCTTTGTTGGCAAAGTAATGTCTCTGCTTTTGAATATGCACTAGATTGGTCATAACTTTTCTTCCAAGGGGCAAATGTTTTTTAATTTCATGGCTGCAGTCACCATCTGCACTGATTTTGGAGCCCTAAAAGATAAAGTCTGACACTGTTTCCACTGTTTCCCCATCTATTTCCCATGNTGCTTTTGAATATGCTATCTAGGTTGGTCATAACTTTTCTTCCAAGGGGCAAATGTTTTTTAATTTCATGACTGCACTCACCATCTGCAGTGATTTTGAAGCCCCCCAGAAATAAAGTCTGTCACTGATTCCATTGTTTCCCCATCTATTTGCCATGAAGCGATGATACTAGATGCCATGATCTTAGTTTTCTGAATGTTGAATTTTAAGCCAATTTTTTTCACTCTCCTCTTTCACTTTCATCAAGAGGCTCTTTAGTTCTTCACTTTCTGCCATAAGGATGGTGTCATCTGCATATCTGAGGTTACTGATATTTCTCCAGGCAATCTTGATTCCAGCTTACGCTTCATCCAGCCCAGCATTTCTCATGATGTACTGTGCATATAAGTAAAATAAGCAGGGTGACAATAGACAGACTTGACATATTCCTTTCGTGATTTGGAACTAGTCTGTTGTTCCACGTCCAGTTCTAACTGTTCATATTAGTGGGAGGTTAATCACTTTAGAATGTCTTCTGATCTATCCTATAGCAGAGATTGATTAGTAAGAGATAAAGAAAATGCCTCAGCTGGTAAAGAATCCATCTGCAATGAGGGAGACCTGGGTTCAATCCCTGGGTTGAGAAGATCCCCTGGAGAAGGGAAGGGCTACCTACTCTAGTATTCTGGCCTAGAGAATTCCATAGACTATATACTCCATGGGGTAGCAAAGAGTTGGCCACGACTGAGTGACTTTCACTTTCACTTTCAAAGAAAAAGCACAGATTGGGGAAGGTCTCTGTGCTCCCAGGCTGATGTTGGGAGCAGATAGTACTTTATCATAGTAGGTGAGCTGGAGTGAACTGAGGAGACAGAGTTAGTTCTGTGTAATAAAGCAAAGGACATTGAAATTTTGCAGCAGACAGATTGTTGCACACATTGGCAGGAAATGGCAGCCATAACACTTAGGGAAAGATGGTCAAAGTTTTAAAGTTGAGTATTTTGAATGTGTTTAAAGCTCATATCTTACTTCAAAATGTTTAAGGAAATCTGTTATACATACAGATAAGTACAAATAAAGTTATCTTGGGAGATATCAAAGAAAAGAAGTAGGCATAGAAATGGGGCAAGCATGGAAAAGAAGGTAATATAAACAGCTGTAGGAATTGAAAAGTGTGTGAAATCCAGAGTTCAGCAAAGATGATGATTCAGAACCAGAAGAGACCAGGTGATCTTAAGTGCCTGTTTCACAGGAATTTCAGGAAGGTTTTTGGACTTTGCCTGAAGTGAAGGGTAAGAATTTGCATACAATATAATTCTCTTAAAGAAGAGGCAGCCCCAGCTGGGGGCAGGGTTACAGCATGGGGGAGAAAGGAGAAGGCAGAGCATCGTTAAGACTCCACATGAAAAAACATACGTGAGTCTGCCCAGGGCCCAGTATGCTCTTCTTTGTCTCAAAATGATTCCAAGAATAGGGAAAATGCATGTCCTCACAGAATAAAAACAGTTCAAAGAAAGAACTACATTTTTTTTTCTTTTCCATAAAGTTTTAATTATCAGATTCCATGAATGATTAGCCTGGATATGCACAGAGCTGAGAAGTGAGAGAATCCATATTATGAAGCTCATGAGTGTCCACTTCTAAGGCCCCTGAAGAATATTCCCCTCTGGAGCCATTGTGACTGAAATGAGGGGTCACCAGAGATTGGAGCTGGAGAGTGGGACTTGACCCAAGGTAGCTCTATACACCCGAGCTGGCTAATTATCTTGTGTCACTTTATACTAAATTTCTTTTATTCCAGCTGTATTCTAGGACTCTCTTTTTCTCTCATAAGGCTCTTGAGCCTCTTGAACTCTAGAGCAAGGCATTTACTGAAGTAGGTTGTTGCAAGCTGAACATAGATGGCTTGGACCTTATGCTAAGGTCCTAACCTGAGGCTAAGGTCCCTAAACTTCCCTCTCCATTACGTGTTCCTACTAGATTAGATGGTCCAGATGGGAAGGCAACATGTCTATATCGCTTTCCAGCTACAAGGCCCTCAACTCCATCATGATGCCTGTCACATAATACAAAGCTTTGTTTAATATGAGTAACTATAGACAATTAAGACATTCATGCAAGAATGATGGTGAATTTGCACATGTTTAATTTCAGTTATAGAGACTATTTTTTTCTTCTATAATGATAAATTGTATTGATATTTGCAATATACATTCCTTATGACATAGAATTTCTAATAGATTATAAAATTGAGGTTAAGATGCTAGATGCCCTAAGATTAGAAACTGGAACAAAACTAACTAGCTCTTCTGGGACTGGAAACAAGTGAGTTTAGCAGTCATATGACCTATTTAAACTTTACATCAAATTGAGTAACCATTGCTTACAGAATGAAGCTTCCACAATTCTTTACCATTTTCTTTGATATTAATTCTATTTCATACTTCAAATTCAGGTTCATATGAAAGTACACATGAAGCCTGAAACTCTCAGAATTTCATCCTTGCTATATAGAGAAATTTTGCTAAATAATATACCTTTGAAATTAATAATGAGGGGCTAACAGTGCTAACTTTATCTTTAAAAACTGAAACATCATAACGATTAATTTTATTTAAGATTTTGAAAATGTGTTTTTCCCCAAGGGCTGAATGTCCATTTACTTATTTTACAAACAAAAATTATTAAATTATTGCTGGTTTGTGAGTGTCCTCCCATACACCAGTGTGTTGCTACTTGTCCTTCTGAAGTAGAAATAATCTGTCTTTCTAGCTCCAAATAAAGGCATAATGGAAAGGCATTATGACATTTTAAAATACACTTTGACAGATCAGGTAGTGCTTTTGGAGTGAGCTCAAGAAACATGAATTTTTTATGGTTAACTGCAGGAAGCATGGTTTGACTACCAAAGATAAACACATCAGTAGGAAAAAATAAAAATCACTGGGAAAAAAAAAAGACAAAAAATAAAATGCAAAGAGATTTATAATCAGATCAAAACCCATTAGATACTCTCATGGTCACTGAAGAAGGATATACATATGTTAAAAATCTATGGGAAATGAAGTCTATATAATACTTCAAATAATCTAGTATGATGCCCAAATTATTATTGACTCTATTACGCAGCATACATTGATAAAGTAGACACAGAGTTATCAAATAACTCACCTATTTTAACAATTAGTACCATACAGACATAGGTCATGTATGTATAAAGTTAAGTAAATAAGTAAATGTTGATAAAAATTTAGAAATTATAATCAATATAGATTGGGCACCTGATATGTCTAAAGACAACCAGACAATTTTTACTTTATTTCTCTGGCTCTTTTTCTCCTGCATCTGCTAGAATTTCTTGGAAGGTGATGGATAAAAGGGTGATGCAAGAATCCCTTTTTCAATTATTCTGTTCTGTTATCAGACTTAGCTCCCATAGCAAGCCATCTTCCTCAGTAGATTCTCAACTATTTTCTATTATCAGCTAAGACTTGTTTTCTTTTTTTTCAGTAGACATGGAAAATAGAGAAGTGTGTTTGAGGCTTTCATGTAACTGACAATGATCTGAGACTCTAGGGGAAATAACTGTTTTCAAATAACCAAAAACAAAACAGTAACAACAACAAAAAAGGTACATCTTCTATTTTTATAAATTTCAACACCTATCTGAAGTTTTGTTTTAAATAATGGTTTCCAATAAGATACATTCTCTTTGGAATCAAAAATATTTCATTTAATTTTATATTCTTATTGTCTATTAAAGGGCTTGCTTCAGAATAAGAGCTCCATAATCTTAAATGGCAGTCTGAGGAGGCCTTACATATAGCTGTGAAAAGAAGTGAAACAAAAATCAAAGGAGAAAAGGAAAGATATACCCATTTGAATGCAGAGTTCCAAAGAATAGCAAGGAGAAATAAGAAAGCTTTCCTCAGCTATCAGTGCAAAGAAATAGAGGAAAACAATAGAATAGGAAAGACTAGAGATCTCTTCAAGAAAATTAGAGATACCAAGGGAACATTTNAAAATAATAATAATTTTTAAAAAAGCAGAGACATTACTTTGTTAACAAAGGTCCATCTAGTCAAGGCTGTGGTGTTTCCAGTAGTCATACATGGATGTGAGAGTTGGACTAGAAAGAAAGCTGAGTGCCTAAGAATTGATGCTTTTGAACTGTGCTGTTGGAGAAGACTCTTGAGAGTCCCTTGGACTCCAAGGAGAGCCAACCAGTCCATCCTAAAGGAGATCAGTCCTGGGTGTTAATTGGAGGGACTGATGTTGAAGCTGAAACTCCAATACTTCTGCCACCTCGTGCAAAGAGTTGACTCATTGGCAAAGACCCTGATGCTGGGAGGGATTGGAGACAGGAGGAGAAGGGGACAACAGAAGATGAGATGGTTGGGTGGCATTACCGACTCGATGGGCATGGGTTTAGGTGGACTCTGGGAGTTGGCGATGGACAGGGAAACCTGGCGTGCTGTAGTTCATGGGGTTGCAAAGAGTAGGACACAACTGAGGGACTGTACAGAACTGAACTGAATTTACTAAGAGAGTAAAACTTAAATATTCTTAGAGAGAAAGAGAGAGAGAGAGAGAGAGAGATGCTTAATTTTTAAAAGTAGATGTTGAGTTCCTAGTTGGACATAGGAACCTAGAACTTGTGAAACAGAAAATAGAAGGAACCCATGCTGAATTAATGATATTTAAATCTCATTATTGTGTATAGATAAGGTCTAAGATTCTATGTGAAAATAGTAGAGGCGTTAAGATTCAACTTTGAGGAATCCAATCATTTGAGGTTGAGGCAAAGAGGAAAAACAAGCCAATAAGTAAATCAGAATAGTGTGGTGTCCTTGATGCTGGGAAGATTTCAAGAGAGAAGATCCTTCTATCTTCTCAAGAGTGCTGACACAGAGCTCTTGTAGGATGCAGGCAGAGAAGTATATGAGGATTTTGTTGAAATAGAGTATCTTTGACAAGAAGATTCAGTTAAGTGTTAGGAAATAACAGAATCCAGGTTGGAATGGGCTTGGGAGATTAGGGAAGGGAGGAAGTGAAGACCTATATGTAAACATTTTTCTCACTGCTAGCTTCCATAATTTTCTGCTAAATATTTTTTTGTTATATGTATACAAAAACATACACAGATATAGAATCCAATTTTCCTTCTCACACCAAATATACCTGAATCATGATTATTTTGTACATAGTAATACATCTTGTATCACATATCATAGAATACCTTGTTCTTTTTGTATTAATAGCAATATCATACAGCATTCCAATGTCATGCTTTATTTAATCATTTGAATTATACTTATTATGCATAATATTGTGATTATAGGTAATTGGAAACTCTATATTTAAAAATATTGCCCTCCTCAATATTTGTGCTAATTTGCATGTCTAGTTGTAATGTAAACAGATGACTTCACAGTTTAGTCATTTGTGCATTATCAATTTTTTTGCATTTTTCTAATCTGATACATTAAAAATATCTTTGAATATTTTTAATATGTTATCTTAAAATAAATGAAATTTACATAATATAGAATTAAACACTTTAAAGTATATAATCCAGTGAAATTTAGTACACTTACAAAGTTGTGAAATGACAACCTCTATCAAATTCCAAACATTTTTATCACCTGAAGAAGAAACCAAGAAGGACCTGTGGGGCTGTCCCAGGGCTAGACTCCCTTATCCCCTGCCTGTCTTTTGTTTGTAGGAAAGCTATGGTCTCCTAGGCCTTCTCTGCGTTCCAAAGAGCAAATTTAATTAGAGATGTGAGAAAATGCAGAAGAAAAGGAAAATAATCAAGTAAGATAAAATAAACCAAACAAATTCGAGGACCTTTATTTCATCCTCAAGGGCCATAGATAATATTTTGAGCTGTATCTGTAGACACTAAACCTTTACCCAGTGGAAAAAGTTATCTGCATGATGACTGCAAGCACATAGGCCTCAAATGAGTTGGAACCAGAAGGTTGATGTTGTTGCCTCCTGAAATACCACACTGATGCCTCATTACAAACCAGTCAGAAGAAATGTCCATAAACTGGTCAGGCACCCTGAGATCCTATTCCATACCTTGACTCTAAAAACCTTTTCCCCAAACTCATTAGGGTGTTGGAGACTTGGAAGCATAAAGTGCTCATTCTTCTTACTTAGCCCTGTGTTGGTTGCCTTGCAATAAACTCTGCATTTTCCTTCACTTCAGCCTGATGTCAATAGAACGGCTTTGCTGGGCTTTGGGCAAGTAATCTAAGTTTGGTTCAGTAACAAAAATCTCATCCCCATTAAGTAGTCCTTCCTTATTCCCTCATTTCCTGAAGGCCCTGGTAACCACTAATCCGCTTTCTGTTTTTATGGATCTATCTATTCTGAATATTTCTTATGAATAGAATCATATAAAACCTTTTGTGTCTGACTTCTTACACTTAGTATGTTTTTGGGGGTCATACATTTTGTAACACGCATTTGGTACTTCATTCATTTTCATGACTAATTAATATTCCATTTTATATATATATATAAAGCACAATTTGTTTACACATTGGTCCATGGTGGACAACTGAATTTTTGCTATTGTGAATACTGCTGCTATGATTATTTGAAGTATCTGAGTATCTGTTTTCATTTGGGTGGTATATGTGTAAGAACAGAAATTCTGGATCACATGGTAATTCTGTGTTTAACTTTTTGAGAAAATGCCAAGCCATCATCTACAATG
Organism: Neotragus moschatus; assembly: GCA_006410615.1. Lineage (NCBI taxonomy): Eukaryota > Metazoa > Chordata > Mammalia > Artiodactyla > Bovidae > Neotragus > Neotragus moschatus. The sequence goes on from SJYA01001287.1 coordinate 24,954, forward strand.
ACTGTACCGTTTTACACTCTTACCAACAATGTATCAGGGTACCATTTTCTCTACATTCTTGGCAACATTTGTTATTTTTCTTTTCTTCTCTTTTTTTAATCATAGCCATCCTAGTGTGTGCTGTACAGTATCTCATTATGTTTCTTTTATTTGTTTATGATTACATGGCTGTGTTCATTTTATCACAATTCATTAAGCTGCCAATTAAGCTGTGTGTTATTTTCTGTACATATTTTATTCCAATAAAATATTTTAAAAACTTTAATGTAATTGTCTATTGAGGTATAGATATATATTATACATATTTTTAAAATGTTTTATTAAATTGGCTCCCTTAATTCAATGAATTTCCACAATGAATTTGTCCAAGGCAGTCAGCTTTAAAGGCTATAGAAATTGTTCCTTCTTTCAAGAGGACACACTTGGCACTTCTTTTATTTCTATTTTACTTGCCAAATATCTATATTTGGTGTTGTAGGCCCAGTGACACCAGAACTTTTTGCTTTTTTATTCACTTTCATTCTCATAAGCTTCTGTCTCACACGGACTGTGCAAATCTATCCAACAATCTACCCCATCTTAGAGAGTTCATCCTAATTTCAACTCAGAATGCGTATTTGCAAATGTAAATATTTGAGGGCTATTGAAAAATCACTGTGGACTTCTTGAGAACTTTAGTCCTTAGTCTGAAATATTTAAACATGTAATTTTAAATGCAATTATTCTTAATTTATGTGATCACATACAAATGATACTGTAACTCAAAGCCTAATGAGGTTGGAATATGCTTAAGAGTCACAAAAATTAGTTTTCATGCCTCTTCTCTTTCTTACCACCTAAGCATTTCACCTTCTGCTCTTATAGGCTATTGTACAGATTTTATTTAATTTTTACTTAATTATATTAAAGTTATCTTTGGTTATATTAGAGATGTGGGCAAGAAATACTAAAAAGAGGAAGAGAATACTCAGTTTCCTGAGAAAAGATAAAGAATGAGAAAGAAAGAAAAGGGAGAAAGAAAAGGGAGAAAATGAAAAGGTCCATAATATGTGCAGGGGCTTAGGTGAGGATTAATAAGAGAACTTCAATTTTGAGAGAGGCTGAGAGGTGTAGGCAGTACTGGAATCTAGAGGAATGGGAACAAGCCTTTCCATGGAACATTAGTTTGAAATATAAGTTGGAAGGATATTGGTATCCTCTAAACATGACAATAAAAAGTGGCATTTATTTTTGATTCCTTTTGTTGCTCTGTCATGGTAATTGTAACAGCCAATGAAAAGTGGGTTACGGAACACTTCAGCTTATTTTCACTTTCTTTTTTCTTTTATACACTATCACTGAAAATAAAATAGTATTCTGTAGTTAAAAATTCTTGTACATAGGATATTTCCTAGTGGCTCAGATGGTAAAAAATCTTCCTGTAATGCAGGAGACCCGGGTTTGATCCCTGGGTTGGGAAGATCCCCTGGAGAAGAAAACAGCAACCCATTCCAGTATTATAGCCTGGGAAACTTCATGGACAGAGGAGCCTGGTGGGCTATAGTCCACGGGTTGCAAAGAGGGAGACTGGACAGAGCGACTAACACTTTTATTTTCACTTTCATATAGCTTTAAGAGCCTGAAAATATGTTTGCTAACCCCAGTTTGAAAAATATAAGGACTTTCCCAAAGTTACCAGCCCTGAGACAAAATTCTGTTATTCCTTCTTTGCAAAATATGAAAATTATTGAAGAAAATCAATTTTCCCATGAAATGTTACTACATTTTCTTTCTTTCTTTAACTAAAGAGAAACCTAATCTCTACAAAGTCTATAAGAACAAATATAGGCAGTAGGAAAGGAGCCTTCTTTAGCCACACAGGGCTCTGAGGGACATAGCTCTGGGTTCAAAATCTAAGTGGAGATAAAGTTGTAAAAGAAGGACTCTGGGGACTTCCCTGGTGGTCCAGTGGTTGAGACTTTGCCCTCTGGTGCAGGGCGTGCAGGTTCAATCCCTGGTCAGAGAGCTGAGATTCCACATAATTCATGGTCAAACCCACCCCCCCACACACACACACACCTCAGATAAAAACCATAGGGCAAAAGTATTGTTGTGCTTCAATAAGACTGTAAAAAACAACTTAGAAAAAGATTTTATAGTATTCAAAGGAACCCTTAAAACAAAAAAGAGGACTTCAGAAATAAGGTCAATTTACAATTTATCTCTCTTCTTAACGCAACATATATGTGTGTGTGTATACATATATACATACAAATATATTAATATATATATTCTTTATTGTATTTCTCCTGTGTTGTATTATTATATTATATATATATATAACTACAGAAAAAAAATGTTTCAAACACTAACTTTTACTTTTTATTTTTTCCTTGTAGCCATTTCAATTTTGTCTATTTTGGGTGTTTATATGTATATGCATATAATATTTTAGCTAAAAGAAGCAAACAATGTAAACAAGCAAGAAACCTTAAACTGGCAAGGCTTTACCTCTCAATAAAAAAAGAAAATTATTTCTCTGTAACTTCCTTGTCCATCAAATTCAGTTAAAGGAATGTTCATTTCTAATAGGGAAAAAAGAATATAGATAGTGTTTGCCAGTTAAAGTATATGCTGAATCCAATTTCTCAAATATTCAGTTGTGACTACTCTATTCTTTTTGTTTTCCTTCAACCTCTCCTTATAAAAGAAATGTTGTTTAAATTATCTGTCCAATTTATAAAAGTGTGTTTGTTGCCAAGATTTCTGGACATACGACTAGTTTTAATTCATCAAAGACATAGTTGTGTCTAGTAGCAAACCACATTCTTCACAGTATTAAATCAACTATTGTTACATGCACAAGAGTTCTGCTTACCCAGCATCAGTCGACAAGTCCTTTTAGTCTTGTTATTGAAGTTCACATCTGGTGTTACCCAAATGAAACAACTTCGTACAGCTACACAATGTTAACTCAGTTTGAGAGTGCTCTGAAGGTCGTCTCCTTTGTTCACTTTCTTCCTTTGTTGTTTTCATCATACATACTCTTTTTGTACTCTCCTTGGCAATGAAAGGAATGCATAGAATTCTAATTCACTACCTTCTACAGAAAAGTTTTGCAACATGTGAAGCTTATCACTAATATAAAAGGTAAGTAACAACAATGAGATTGTCACAAGACATTTTCTTTGCAATTGTCAAATAAATGAGTTATGGAATAATTTGAGGGAATTGTGAACAAGACTAATCAAGGAAACCCTCAAGTTAAGGGTAAGATTTGAAAGGAAAACTTGTAACAGTTCTAAGAAATCAGTCCTGAGAACAGAAAATAAAACATTCCAAGAAAAGGACTGGAAAAAGCCCTGGTGGGCTCCCCTCATGACTCAGATGGTAAAGAATCCACCTCCTAAGGCAGGAGCCCTGGGTTGGGATGAGCCCCTGGAGAAGAGAATGGCAACCCACCCCAGGATTCTTGCCTGGAGAGTTCCGTAGACAGAAGAGTCTGGCGGGCTACAGTCCCCATGGTCTTACAAAGAGCCAGAGACAACTGAGCAAGACTAACTCAGGGGAAAATGTAGCCTTCTCAGGGTAACTAAGTGCCTAACTACTTTAATTCAGGAGGGTGCGGTGAGGAATGCTCTGGGTGTGATGAGGGGATCAGCACTTGGAGAGATCAAAAAGGCACCCCAAGAGCTTAACCTTCAGAGTTTCAGAAGTTTCACCTTTGATTTACAAAATGATAAGAGATCCTGATTTTGGAATAATCTATACATTGTTTTCACTCCTAAATTAACTGAACTAATAAAGAGGAGCAACTCTAGATTATTCAGAATGCTTTAATTCCCTGTGGACGGTGCTTTTATATTAAAATTAGGGGGAAAAAAGTGTGTTTTTTGTGATGCTGAAGGACTTAGATTAAGGAAGAATTCTGGAGCTTTTTCTCAGCTCATCTCCATCCAAAAGATGAACAATACCTCCTGGAAATGTGCATTGCAAAACTCTAATAGATGTGTTGTTTTTCTGAAAAATTTGTGGTAGACATTTTTCTGAAGCTCAAATAAGTTAAGCATAGGGTATGATGACTTGGTGCTAAAAAATTAAGTGCAAAAATTATTTTTTGTGATTACACTAGGCTGTTGATTTTAAAAAATTCTGTAAAATAAAAATCCCTTTGCAAATTTGGCAGAAAATGAGTTCCTAAATTCATCAGAGTATAATTTGAAACACTGTTTTACAGATAATTTTGTGGTGTGTCTTTATTTGTTTTATAAGTGAGGTCTTTTGATACATTTCTGTTTACCACTGTAACCTTAAAATAAACTGAGACTATCAGCAGCATGCTGATCACTCGAGAGTCACACAATTATTGGTATCAGCCCATAAAAATGTACAATAGCTTTGAGCCAAAATTTTAAATGAATAAAGACTAAATTAAGCTATTTCTTTGATGAAATAATTGGATAATAATAGAAATCTAATCTTCATAGATATTTTTAAATTACTCTCTACTCAGTGGCATTTGGATTATATCTTATAAAAAACGTTTTGCTGCAAAATTAATTCAGTTCACCTAAGTCAGATATTAAAAAAAATGAAAAACATTTCATATCTTGGCTTTCTTTTCAAATGCATTAGGGTTAATTGTGTGGTATACTGATAATGATGTTTCCCTTTTAAAAGTAACTGGAATGAGATGTTAAAATGGACTTAGTAAAATTTATCACCATCAAAACACATTGCAAATCTATCTTCATAACATGCTTTATTAGTTGCTATGCACACAAAGTTAGATAGACATAATCAGTCTCTTGGGAATTTACAATCCAAAGCTGAAGATGCTGATAGATGCTACTAAGGTGAATTAAAAAAAATGCTAATAACAAATAACTTTAGATAAACAATTTGCATCTGAACATTTCTAATATTCTTGTCTTTTAAATAATTCTTCATTCTTCCAAGACTGTTCCTTAGGTTCACATATGAAGGCACCAGGGGGCAACTGAGACTGATAAATAAATTGGACTTTTGGCTATATGGAAAAAGAATCATGGGCAAAGAGGTTGCAAAGTCCAAGGAAGAAAAAGAATTTGCTCAATGTGTCTTAGTATTAAAAGCAGGATTAGGAATGTAAATTTGCTCTTTGGATCCAAATAAAAGAAAAAATTTAATTCCAATCGATCCTCTCTTGGTTTATTCCTGAGTCTTATGTATTTGAAGAGCTTCCCAGGTGGTGCTAGTGGTAAAGAATTCACTTGCCAATGCAGGAGACCTGGATTTGATCCCTGAATCAAGAAGATTCCCTGGAAAAGGAAATTGCTCCCTACTCCAGGATTATTGCCTAAAAAATACCATGGGCAGGCTACAGCCCATAGGGCTGCAAATAGTCAAACATGACTGGGTGAATAAGCACCTCATATATAAAAAGCAAAAACCTTCATTAATCTAAGATATAAAGTGATGAATTATTCCAGCAGATGGATCAACAACCATTGGCTTTTGTGCCTGGGATCAGGAAAATTTATGATGATTCTGGAGTAAAAGAGTATCTCTGTGGAAAATTGTTCTTGGGATAAAAAACCAGAAAGAAGTACTTTGTATTTAACAAAAAATTGTACTATGTATGTTTCTCAAACAATACAGTTTCACACAGTTACAGAGAACAAATATATGTTCAAACAAAGCTAAACACATACACAAATGGGTGTGCAATCTCTAAGGTGACAAGATGGTCATAAAAAGCTACTGAATTTGCCTTACTCTGCCCTGTTTTCTTCATAGGAGCCAAATTTGTTTTTAAAGGAAAGAAGATGAAGCGAGGTTGGAAATCCTGCTGAAATCAGAGTTGATTCTTACTCACATAGGTTCAGAGGAAAAGCAAAAATCTGTACCTGACTTTTTTCAAGCAACAACAATAAAAAAATATTTAAAATGTATAAAAGCTCAGACTATAAATTGTTCTGTCTTTATTAAAGTTATTTTTGGAATATGAAATTGAAATACTGGCATATTTAATACTTTAAAATATTTAGCAAGAGGTTCATCCTTCAAAAATAAAATCAGTTTAATACTCATTTGCATATGTTACCTAAGGTCATATTAATCATAGGCATATGCTTCCTAGTATAAATCATAGACAATACATTTGAAGGAAAAGACACAAAGGAAAAAAAGGCAAAAGGAAATCAAGTTCACAAGATATATATTCTAAAATTATTCAGAGAAAATCAGTCTTGGGAAAGAAAAAACAAGATTTTAATCGGTCAAAACTAACAAGACAGAAACTTTTAAAACAAAATGTTTAGCCATTTGGAGTGGTGATTTTCTCCACCAGCTGTGTATCTTAAAGTACAGGACTATTAGAACAAATATTTCAAATTCAGAATCCTCTGGTTGCATCTCCTAAACTAAAAAACAAGCATCACTTTTTTATAAAGAAAACATTTTTCTTTCTTTCTAAATGATATTGGGAATCAAACTCCTCTAAATATGTCAGAGAAAATAAAACAGAAATAAATTCTTGACTGAAGGAATTTCTTCTAAAATGAAAACAAGGAAATGAAAGAAATATTTATAGATAGACTAATAGTCTAGATGGCATAAAAATGACTATAATTATGACTAGCATAAGCCATGGAGAGAAAGTTAAAATTAGGAATGCCCTAGAAGTTAAAAAGAACTTATTTCTGAAACAAATCAATGGCTTAGAAACAATTGGTGAGGACTGCTTTGTATCGAAAGAGATCCTCATAAGCAAATGTGACTAACGTTTGAATTTTCAAAAGCTTGATTTAGACAAAGTAAATATGAAAAAGTGTTTTTTTAAGATCTGAGGAATTTATTACATGCTTTGAGAGGAAAAGTTAAAATTTTTGCTAAACCCTTGAGAGCAGGTTCTTATCTCATGCAATATGGCCT